>JAGKRZ010000113.1:0-61452 GCA_020002355.1 Intubia oerlemansii | reverse complement strand
CATTTTTTTTTTTTTTTTTTTTTTTTTTTTTTTTTTTTTTTTTTTTTGATAATTGACGTCGCCGCTGAGGCGCTTGCGGTACTCGGACAAGGTAACATACAATTTGTTATGTGAGGCCAATCACATCTCGAAATGCCCGAGATGACTTTTTCGTTCGAGCACAAAGGTACGGTTGGGGTCCAGGTAGGTCGTCAATGCTACACAGTATCATGAACGTCGCCATTTAAACAGGGACTATGTCGTCATGGCGTTCAAAGCTTACTTACCTACCTCCACGGTATCTACTGGCACTCCTCTTTTTTTGCCCTCTAATCATGAAGCATGTTCAAGTTGACTTGTCCATTGACTGACAATGACACAAGCAACATAAGAGACAAAAACCCACCCGCCACTTACTCATCGGCCGTGGTCCTTTTTTCTTTGTGTGGCGGAAAAAGCGAGACCTTGGCCAGGGATGATCTTCTCTTGGGCGACGCGAGACACTGTAGGATGCCTTTATTCGCTTGAGCCTTTGGGAGACAGGGCTTCTTCTCGCTTTTTGGAGCAACCGCGACTTCTCTTTTTCCAAGCAGGTAAGATACATTTTGGCGGGGCCAAGGAGCACCAAAGTACATCGTACCCTTTTGTTGCCAGGAGGAGAGCACAAGGGCCCATTTTCTTTTGAGCAGAATGGCGCGTACAGAGTGCAACCTTTTTTGTGGACTGTCTCTGTTTTCACTTTCCACAGCTTTTACGACACAATATGAATAGAAGAACTCGTGAATTGCATGACAATTTTGTTTGCATGCGCGAACACACACACGCAGTGAGCGGTACCTGGAGCGGGGGGAGGCTTTTAGGATGAGGGGTGGACGTGGATTGGGACAGGTACAAAGTACAACAATGCTTTGCCAGGTACAGAGTACATGTATACCTCTTTGGTACGACAATCTTATCGCTAGTGAGGGGCAGCAAAAGCCTAGCAGAAGCCCAGCAAAAACCCCTTTCCCCCGGGGGCAAAAGAGGGATTGACTGGCTGAGGCTGTCTGACCAGTGGCTCACTTTGGCTTCAAGAGATGATGAAATAAGAGTACGGTTCGGTCAGGCTTTCTGCACTGCTGCCCATCGTTCTCTCAACCCTCCCGGGTCATTCTTGTATCATCTCGCAGCATCGTGCATCGTCGGGCAGCGTTCCCCTGGGCGGCCGCCTCCCCCTTCCCCCACTGGGCCACAACTGGCCGCCACCAGAAGCTGCTAGACACCACTGGACACCACTGGACACTATTAAAAGACATCTAGACAACACTGGCACACACTGGGCTGTGGCCAGTGGACGGAGGGGCAAAAAGAGTAGTGCTTTCGAGGGGTGGAGCCCTTT
Organism: Intubia oerlemansii; assembly: GCA_020002355.1. NCBI lineage: Eukaryota > Fungi > Ascomycota > Sordariomycetes > Ophiostomatales > Ophiostomataceae > Intubia > Intubia oerlemansii. Next base: position 60,095 of record JAGKRZ010000113.1, on the reverse strand, counting down.
GCAGCTCTTTGCCGCGGATGGCCCGTTTCCATTGGAGAGCGAGGCAGTGGATCTAGACATAGCGGTATAGGTACATATGACACCAGAAAATATGGCGTAAAATCGGCCACTGCGACGTACCAGTACAAGAGCTATAGTGGAGCCATGTTCTGTTACTTTCTCGAACCTTCCTTTTCAAGGTGTCCCCGCCAACCAAAAGTGCTCGTCGCCGCGAGTGCCTTCTACGAGCTTGCGTTGGTTTCTACGGCGTACGTCAATAGCAGAAAGCACAGAGTACAGGCGCAGAAAGGGCACTCCTTGCCTCGTTTTTGTGTGGTGCTGCCCATAAATTTTCACACATATAAGCAAACTGTGCATCCCACCTTCCCCGTCCTGCCTTTCTTGTGTTTTTTTCCCCTATTCTTTTCTGCATCCTTCTTTCTTCCGCTTTTTTTCTTCTCTTTTTTTTTCTCAATACCCCTCCTTTTTTTTCATCACCACCTTTTTCTCACCATCCACACACACACATCACACATCACAATGGCTCCCGCCGTCGGTATCGACTTGGGTACCACGTACTCTTGCGTGGGTATCTTCCGTGATGACCGCATTGAGGTATGTTCTTGTTGTCTCGAGCTCGATTCGTGTTCCCCTTTCGAATCTTTTATCGTTCAGCTCATACTAACTCATTCTTTCTAGATCATCGCCAACGACCAGGGTAACCGCACCACCCCTTCGTTCGTGGCCTTCACGGACACTGAGCGTCTGATTGGTGATGCCGCCAAGAACCAGGTCGCCATGAACCCCCAGAACACCGTCTTTGACGCCAAGCGTCTGATTGGCCGCAAGTTCAACGACGCTGAGGTCCAGGCCGACATGAAGCACTTCCCCTTCAAGGTTATTGAGCGTGCCGGCAAGCCCGTCATTGAGGTTGAGTTCAAGGGCGAGAACAAGCAGTTCACCCCCGAGGAGATCTCGTCCATGGTTCTCATCAAGATGCGCGAGACCGCCGAGGCCTACCTGGGCGGCTCCGTCAACAACGCCGTCGTCACTGTCCCGGCCTACTTCAACGACTCGCAGCGTCAGGCCACCAAGGACGCCGGTCTCATTGCTGGCCTCAACGTCCTCCGTATCATCAACGAGCCCACCGCTGCTGCCATTGCCTACGGTCTCGACAAGAAGGTCGAGGGCGAGCGCAACGTCCTGATTTTCGACCTGGGTGGTGGTACTTTTGATGTGTCGCTCCTGACCATTGAGGAGGGTATCTTTGAGGTCAAGTCGACCGCTGGTGACACTCACCTGGGTGGTGAGGACTTTGACAACCGCCTGGTCAACCACTTTGTCCAGGAGTTCAAGCGCAAGAACAAGAAGGACGTCAGCACCAACGCCCGTGCTCTCCGTCGTCTCCGCACTGCTTGCGAGCGTGCCAAGCGCACCCTGTCGTCGTCGGCCCAGACCTCGATCGAGATCGACTCGCTGTACGAGGGCATTGACTTTTACACCTCGATCACCCGTGCCCGTTTCGAGGAGCTCTGCCAGGACCTTTTCCGCTCGACCCTGCAGCCCGTCGACCGTGTCCTGACGGACGCCAAGATTGACAAGTCGGCCGTCCACGAGATCGTCCTGGTCGGTGGCTCGACCCGTATCCCCCGCATCCAGAAGCTCATCACCGACTACTTCAACGGCAAGGAGCCCAACAAGTCGATCAACCCCGACGAGGCTGTTGCCTACGGTGCTGCCGTCCAGGCCGCCATTCTCAGCGGTGACACCTCGTCCAAGTCGACCAACGAGATCCTGCTGCTCGACGTTACCCCCCTGTCGCTCGGTATCGAGACCGCTGGTGGCATGATGACCAAGCTCATCCCCCGCAACACCACTATCCCCACCAAGAAGTCTGAGGTCTTCTCGACCTTCTCGGACAACCAGCCCGGTGTGCTCATCCAGGTCTACGAGGGTGAGCGCCAGCGCACCAAGGACAACAACCTGATGGGCAAGTTTGAGCTCACTGGCATCCCGCCGGCTCCCCGCGGTGTTCCCCAGATCGAGGTTACTTTCGACATGGACGCCAACGGTATCATGAACGTCTCGGCCGTTGAGAAGGGCACCGGCAAGACCAACCACATCACCATCACCAACGACAAGGGCCGTCTGTCCAAGGAGGAGATTGAGCGCATGCTTGCTGAGGCCGAGAAGTTCAAGGAGGAGGACGAGGCTGAGGGCCGCCGTGTCGCTGCCAAGAACGGCCTTGAGTCGTACGCCTACTCCCTGCGCAACACCCTGAGCGACTCCAAGGTTGACGAGAAGCTCGACGCTGGTGACAAGGAGAAGCTCACCGCCGAGATTGACAAGGTCGTTGCCTGGCTCGACGAGAGCCAGCAGGCCACTCGCGAGGAGTACGAGGAGCACCAGAAGGAGCTCGAGGCCGTTGCCAACCCCATCATGATGAAGTTCTACGGCTCGGCTGGTGGTGCTCCTGGCGGCATGCCCGGCGGTGCTCCCGGCGGCTTCCCCGGTGCTGCTGGCGGTGCCGCTCACGACGACGGCCCGACCGTTGAGGAGGTCGACTAAGCGCATTCTCTTTCCAAGAAGAAAAATGCAGCTGGGGTGGCCTTTGAGTAAAAAATGGGTTTCTTTTTTTCCTCTTTGTTTTAATGTCTTATGGGTTTAGATACGCACAAATGCACGCTGCAAAGACAGCTACGAATAAAGTGTTTGAAATATGAAATGGACAGTGGGTGATGAGGTTGAGTGATGAGTATGTTTTTTTTCCTGCTTTTTGTCTGCTCTCTTGTGATGATTCTTTATGTTTTTTTTTTTTTGACTCTATTTTGTTGTTTCCCTTGGCCCCTCCCTCGCCTGCTCCATCTGTTCGCGGATGCGCTGTCGCCGCTGGGCATCGGCGAGGATGTGTTCCTTGTCAGCCGTAGCGTCCTGGTTGAGCACGGCCTTGAAGTCGTTTTGGAAGACGGCGCCCGGCGGCAGCACCTCGTCGACCGTGCGACTCTGCCAGACGTCTTCACTGGAGGGCTGGCCCGGCCGGTAGTAGCGGTCGATTTCTTTTTTCCGGTAGTAGCCCCGGACGGCCTCTTCGCGCAGCGTCTCGCCGTACGACTTGACGCGCATGCAGAACCAGAAATCATCCCACAGCTCGCTGCATCCGCGCACGCTGCCGTGCCGGTAGACGGCTCGCCACTGGCCCGCCGGCGACTGGCAGCCCCAGGCCAGGTCAAAGGCTTGCCGGCAGGACATGTGCACCGGCAAAATGGCCTCGCCCAGAGACCGCTCCCGGATGGGTTCCTCGTCAGGGGTAGAAGACGTAGAAGGTGTGGAAGACGTATCGGGCTGCTGACGTCTTTCGTTGATCGTCTTGTCCTCTCCCAAGAGCGCGATAAACTTTTGCAGCTCTGGATCATTCTCGGGCGGGCCGCGGTATGGTTCTGCGGAGGTTGGTGGTGTTTGTGATGATGAGGGTAGGGGTTGTGTCGCGTGTGTCGTCTCCGTCCCTGTAGGTGCTGGCGCCGCCGCCGGCGCGCTCTTTGAGAACCAGCCCATTGTGATATATGTGTGTGACGTCTTGCGACGGTCGTTGTTCTTTTTTTCCAATCCTTTTCCTGTCCCTCCTCCTTTGCTCTCGTTGCTGATCGTCGTCGGCTTTCCTACCCGCTTTTGCTTGTCCCGTGATTTTTTCTACAGCGCCCTGTTATTGGCTACAACAGACCCACCTGCAGCAGCCTCTGTATCTTACATCCCACCCATGGAAGCTGCAGTTCTGTAATACTAGGCCGAGTCAGACCAACCAAAGCCCCCCCTGTCGGCGTCGGTTGCCGGCGCCCATCATACTCGTACTTTGTAGTTTTGGTGAGCTCAGAGGGGCAGCTGAATCCATGGCTAGCTTCATTGTTTGTAGAAAAAAAGGACCTTCAAAGGGCCATTACAGAGAACCTCTTATTTTCTTCACCCCTTTATTTTAGGCTCCTGTACTCTGTACATCGTAGCACTTCACTTTCTTGTAAAATGGAGTGACTGCGATGACCAATTCCCCTCCACGCTCCTTCCTCCTTACGCGACATTGCACTTCTTTCCCTTTTGGTCGTCCTTTCACGACAATGCTGCGTCGCGCCTTCCCCGCGACGCCCGTGAGGCTCTGCCCACGCGTGACTCTTCTCTCGTCTACACTGTCAACATCATCAGCATTACCAGCATCAACATCTCGGCCATTGGCATCACCATTGGCATCACCATTGACATCACCATTGGCCCGCCGACCTACCCCCCTTTCCCTCGCCATCCCCAGCAGTGTCCGCTGGGAAACGTCGACGACGGGTGACGACAAGACGGGACACATTGCCTCGAAGCCCGGTGAAGGCATCCTCTTCCTCGACAATGTCTTTCCGCTGAGACTGGGCGGCCTCATGGGCTGGCGCCCGTGGCGCTCGGCCACCGACTACAATGACGCCGAAGTGGCTCTCTTGCTGCAGCGCATCACGGGCGATGACGCACAGGCGCAGGACCCCAAGGCTGACAAGGTCAACAAGGCGACCAGGGCCCGTCTCTGGACGTCGCTGACGGGCGGCTTCGATACCGTGGCCCCCCTCGTGCGCCAGGCCCTGCCCAGGAGCCTCGGCATCCGCATCACCGAGGTCGTGCCCCGCCTCAAGGACGGCGGCGTCTTTGTCAAGTTCCAGCACGCGCCCGAGACCAGTCTCGCCTCCATCGAGGCCGACGTCGTCCAGTCGCTCGCCGCCCACCCCGTGCGGCCCTGGTACAAGCCCCTCGGTGGCGGTATGCGCGCCGGCCTCGTCCACGGCGTGCCCTGGCTCGAGGACCTGGCCTCGCGTATCCCCTCGTCGCGCGTGCGCGTCGAGTTCTGCCCGCCCGGCGATGCGCTCTCCGACGCGGGCGCCGGTGCCGCCGACCTCAGCCTCTCCCAGGAGACGGTCTACTCGCTCTTCCGCAGATACGGCAAGATTGCCGAGATCACGGCGCAGCCGTTTGACAGCAAGGTGCTGCCGCGCTACGTCACGGTCGATTTCCTGCGCGTCCGCGACGCCGTCATGGCCCGCAGCTGTCTGCACGGCCTCGTCGTCCAGAACGGCAGCGTGCGTCTGCGCCTCTCCTACGAGGCCCGCGCCAAGGCACACTACATCTGGGACTGGCTCACCAGCCACCCGCGCATCGTCATCCCCCTGCTCGCCGCCCTGCTCGCCACCATCACCGTCGCCGTCTTTGACCCTATCCGCGCCTTTTTCATCCGCACCCACATCCAGCACTCCTTTGCCCTGCGCGACAGCCGTCTCTGGAAATGGGCCGAGCACCGTCTCTCTGCTCTCATGGTCTTTGCCCGCCGGGAAGCCAACATGCCTGCGCAAGATGCGTCGTCTTCTTCTTCGTCCTCGTCTCACGAAGACGCCCTCATGACGCACCGCCGCGACCAGCTCGAGGCCCTGCGCACGTGGCTGCAGGAGAGCACCGAGACCTTTGTCGTGGTCCAGGGCCCGCGCGGCAGCGGCAAGCACGGTCTCGTCGTCGACCAGGCGCTGCACGGCCGCCGCGATGTGCTCGTCGTCGACTGCAAGCCCATCGTCGAGGCCCGCGGCGAGACCGCCACCATCAAGCGTCTCGCCCGCGCACTTGGCTACCGTCCCGTCTTCTCCTGGGCCAACAGCATCAGCGGCCTCGTCGACCTCGCCGTCCAGGGCACGACCGGTGTCAAGGCCGGCTTTTCCGAATCCTTTGCCGAGCAGCTGACCAAGATGCTGCAGACGGCCACCACCGCCCTGCGCGAGGTCGGCCTGTCCGGCCGCCGCCCCAACGATGCCGATGCCCATCTGCTGCCCGACGCCTACCTCGAAGCGCACCCGGAGCGTCGCCCCGTGCTCGTCCTCGACAACTTTTTCGGCCAGCGCGGCAGCAGCGACGACGCCAACGCGTCCACCGGCGCCCTCGTCTACGACAAGGTGGCCGAGTGGGCGGCTGCGCTGGTGCAGGCCAATGTGGCGCACGTTGTCGTGCTGACCACCGACACGGCAAGCCCCAAGGCGCTCGTCAAGGCCATGCCGGACCGCGTCTTCCGCCAGATTGCCCTCGGCGACTTGGCGCCCAATGTGGCCATGAACTATGTGCTGACGCACCTGGCGCAGAAGGAGCATGAAGAGGAGACGGAAGAGGAGCAAGAGGTGCAGGCAGCGCAGGAGACGGCCGTTGAGGCGCAAGAGTCGGCCGCCATTGCAGCGGCTGCGACGGCAGCCATCAATGCCGAAGAGGCCGAAGAGAAGGCCGAAAATGCGGAAAAGACGGAAAAGACAGCCACGGCTGCTGGCGAGAAGAAGGGTGTTCTTGCCACACTGGCCAACAAGGCCAAGGATGCAGCTGCGATCGCAGAAAAGACCAAGTCGCAAAAGGAGGCAGTGCAAAAGGCCCAAAACGCCGACAAGGGCAGCAAGGATGCCAAGGAGACCAAGGGTACCAAGACGGCCACGGCTACGGCGACGGGCAACCTGAATGCAGCGGCGGCCAAGGCGGCTCTGGCCGTCGACGGCGGCGTGGCGGCGGTGACGACACAGCCGTCGTCGACGCTCGATACTGCGCACCAGAACATTATCATGGAGCTGAGCGGCTGTATTGGTGTGTTGGGTGGCCGGCTGACCGACTTGGAATCGCTCGTGCGCCGTCTCAAGAGCGGCCAGACGCCCAACCGGGCCGTCTCGGAGATTGTCGAGCAGAGCGCATCGGAAATCATCAAGATCCACTTGCTGTCCAAAGCCGCATCCGCATCGTCGGACCGGCCGTACACGCCCGAGCAGGCGTGGCATCTGGTGCGGGCGGTTGCCAGCAGCAAGGAGGGCAGCGTGTCGTACAATGACGTGCTGCTCTCAGACGTGTTTGCTTCGTCGACGGCTGCCCTGGATGCGCTGGCGGCCGCCGAGCTGGTGACGGTGAAATCGCACCGCGGCCGGCCGCAGTCGATCCGCGCCGGCAGCCCCGTGTACCTGGCGGCCTTTAGACACCTGCTGTCGGACACGGCGCTGGCGGCACGGCTGGACTATGGAGTTCTGGCGGCGCAGTCGAGCGTGCAGGCGGCCACCATTGGCAAGGTCGAGCAGGAGCTGGCCCTGCTGGCGACGCTGCCTCGGCAGGCCTTTGAGACATACGACCGCGCATCGTACCTGCTGGCCAAGCTGCAGACCGCCCAGACAAAGATTCGCAGCTACGATGCCGACATGGCCGTCCTCAAAAAGAAGATGTCCGAGTCGGGCGTGTAATCAAAGCAAAAGAAGCCAAAAGACTTTTGTCTGAATAAAAAAAATGAATACCCGTATATACGCTTCCATAACAAAACAAGTCGAGATATAAAAATGAAACAATACCAAAAGAAAAGAAAAAAACGCTAAATCATGATACTCTCACTCCTCCTCTCCTTCTTCCAATGTAGTAAGAATCTCACATCCTTGTGCGAAAAAGACGCGCGCCGGATGATCCGTATCGTTGTTGATGCTATAGTAGTTGCCTGTGATTATGTTAGCGGTGTTGTTCAGGGACACAAAAGAACGAGCCAGACACAAGATGCCAGGTGCTACATACCTCTTGGGACAGACCACATGCCGCCCTTGCTGATGCGAAACTCGACGTCATTGACCTTGACCAGCACCTGGCCGTAATGCACAAAAAATGCCATGTGCATCTTGCGCGAGTTCTTGAGCTTCTTCTCCGAGCCGGGCGGCATGTCCACCATGCCCGTGCCGAAAAAGGGCAGACTGAGTGTCTTGACAAACTTGAACGTGCCGCCGCGCACCTCGTGCGTCTGGATCGCCGAGCTCGACAGCGCAATCTCGGCCGTCGTCATCTCCACCTCTTGGCCCGCCGCCGGAGGCTCCAGCTCGTGCTCTGGATACCACACCACAATCTCGCCTGATACCTTGCCTGGATTCGACTCCCACGGCTCCCGTGCAGGCCCCCGGCTATCGTCATCCTCGTCATCGTCCAACTGATCGGATTTCCGCTTGCGGCCTCGTTTTGATTTTCCGCTGCCGCCACCGCCGCCACCACCACCACCACCCGTTCTCCTTGACCGCTTCGGCGCCTCCTCCTCCTCTTCTACCCGCACAATATCTCTCGTTGACGGCAGCACAAACCGGTCGTTGGTGGCTTTTGACCGTCTCCCGACAGCATCCGCCTGCACGCTCGTCGCGTCCAGCTCGGCATACTCGTTGCGCCAAAACGCCAATGGCCGGAACGAGCTCCGGCCCGACCGCGTCTTGGCAATCGTGCGCCCGTCGTCGTCCACCTCGCGCCGCCGCACAACCAGACCCCGGCTCTTGGGCAGAGGCGGGCCCCGCGGGACAGCCGCCACGGCTGCTGTCGCTGCGCCCGCACCCAACGACTTGCGCTTCCCGCCTTGCGCAGTTCCGGCTTTGGGTGGCCGTCCCCTTGCTTTTGCTTTGGGAGCCGATGATGATTCGGCCGTTAGCCGCTGGCGCTTGGCATGGGCCGCACGCGGTTCATCGTCGTCATCGTTGTCGTCGTCGTCGTCTTCATGATCTTGGGGCTCCTCGGGATCCTCAGGCTCCTCCACCTCGGCCTCCACCTCCTCGACGGCCTCGAGCCGCTCAGCACGTGGTGGCCGTCCGCGTTTCAAGCCCTTGGCCGTTGATGGACTCGAGTATTGTTGTGGACCTGGTGGCAGGGCCCGAGAAGATGCTGCTGGTGCTGGCGCCTTTTTCGTGGATGCCGGTCGACCTTTTTTGCGCGAGGGCAGGTCCGGTTCGGGTTCAGGTTCGGGATCGTCTTCTGGGTAGTCTGGCTCTTCCGGCTCTTCCGGTTCAACGGCTTCCATCGACTCGTCTGGCTCACCCTCGTCCTCCTCTTCCTCTTCTTCCTCAACCTCGTTCGGCCGGCGTAGACGTGTTGATCCATTGGGCGGTGCCAGCACGGGCCGTCCTAGCGTGGCAGTAGCAGCACCGGCGCCTCTGCCAAAATCGAGACGGCGCTTAACCGGCTTGCTAGGGCTGGCATGGGCGTGCCGCGCATTGTTGTTGTGATGGCCATCGTCGTCGTCGTCGTCGTCGTCATTGTCGTCGGGAGGAGATGTCGGTGGCTGGAGACGAGGGTTCTGTCGGATCGCGGCCGATTTCGCGGCCGATTTCGAGGCCGAATGGCGCGTCGGTGGCGATCCAAAGAGGGTTCCTGATTTGCCCGCTTTGGCCGGTGATCGATTGCTGCCGGCGAGCGGTCCTCCCAAACGCGCGGCCGATCGCTGGCCATTCATCAGCGCGGCAGGGTCAAGACCGGAGCCTGGGAGTCAGCATCATTCTCGTTCTTGGCGTTCTTGTCGCTTTCCGTTGCTTTCGGTGGCTTTCTGTCGACCACCGTCGCCCTCTCGCAACTCACCTGTCGTCAGGTCCATAGGCACTTCGCCGTCGTCCTCGTCATCCTCGTCTGCCTCTTCCTCCTCAACCTCTTCTTCTTCTTCCTCCTCCTCCTCCACCTCATCGTCATCGTCATCACCCGGTCTTGTTGGCGACGAAAAGATGTCGTCAATGGGTTGCATGCCATGCTCGTCACGCACGCCCGTGTCACGAAGAGTCACGCCCGTTTTTCTCTTCTGTCAGCGCACTCTTCTCTTTAAATCGCAAAAAAGCAGTAAAAGAAATATTCGCTTACCGTCCTCGCTCGCCAAGTTTGTAAATATGCTCGCTGGCCGCCATCGACCGACGCGCGCCACCTGCGCGCGGAGGTGCCATGGCTGCAAAATGATTGCGCGTCGCGTGTTTTTTTTTGTGTGTCTTTTTTGGAGAGAGCGCAAGAGGAAAGATAAAAAAATAATTGTTGTTTAGTTTTTGTTGACGCGCTTAGGGATTCGCTCTGTCACTTCGTTCGCTCCTTCCCGTAAAATGTCGTTGATGGGGTCGCGCAGACGTTTCGATTCTCCAACGCTTTCTTTTTTTTTTCTGGGTATCTTTTTTCTTGCGTCGCGATCTTCTCTTTTGTTTTGAAATCGCCCAAAGAGGGGCCCCCGGTCGCGCTTTCGGGGGAGCAGGCAAAAAGAAAGGTATGCATTGTTTGGAGTGTACTCTGTACTCCGTATTGGGGGAGGGGGGGCGTGTCGCAAAATGGGAAACCTTGCGCTGTGTCCATTATGATTGGTCGTGCAAGGGCGCTGGTCGAGGTACTTTGGTTAGTGAGTAATCTCTAGCAAATTGCATGTTCCTTTTCACACGCTAAAAAACGCGTCTTCTGTCGCGTCTCCCCAAAGGCATGCGCCGCACCTTCCCGGATTGGAATGGCTACTACTACTATACATTGAGCACATCGAGATATCCAAAAGCATCACCAGCCATCATAGAGAACGATATACGAAATTAGAGAACGATATCTGGCCAACCTCAACATCACAACCCCCGAAAACACAACCTTTTCACACGCCACCATGGACAACAGCACATCATCACCACCACCCTCGACCGAGTTCATCCCACCGTCGATTGACGAGACGGCCGTCTTGTCCGGCGCCTCGTACTCGCACTTTTCGCCGGTGCCTGCGCCGCTGGCCGACCATGCGACACCCTGCGTGCTCGGCGTCGACGAGGCCGGCCGCGGCCCCGTGCTGGGCCCCATGGTCTACGGCGTCTTTTATGCAAGCCTGGCCGAGGCCGATGCCATCTTGCGCGGCGAGGCCGCAGAGGCCGACCACGACCCGGAGACGGGCGCCGTGTGCCGCTTTGACGATTCCAAGGTCCTGTCGGCGGCGGTGCGCTCCTCGCTGATGGCGACGGTGTGCCGGCCCGGGTCGACGCTGCACAGCCGCTGCGGATGGGCGGTGACGCTGCTCTCGGCGCGCGACATTGGTGCGGGCATGCTGTCGCCGACGGGCGCCGGCAGCAATCTGAACGAGCAGGCCTGCGAGGCCACGGTCGGACTGATCCGCGGCGTGCTGGACCGGGGCGTCTCCGTGACGGACGTCTTTGTCGACACGGTCGGCCCGCCGGCGACCTACCAGAAAAAGCTGGAGCGCTACTTTCCGGGCATCCGCATCACCGTCTCGAAAAAGGCCGACTCGCTGTACCCGACGGTCTCGGCGGCCTCGGTCTGCGCCAAGGTGACGCGCGACGTGGCTCTCGAGACGCTGTACAAGCCGTATGCCGACAGCGGCAACACAGAAGCGGACTGGGGCTCCGGATACCCGTCCGACGGCCGGTGCACGGCGTGGCTGCGGCAAAACATGCATCCCGTCTTTGGCTGGGGTCCGGCCTGCCGCTTCAGCTGGGGTACGGCCAAGGATATGCTGGAAGACCCGAAAAAGAATGGCGGCGTCGCTGTGGAATGGCCTGTGCCCGACGATGACGACGGCCAAGACGGCGACGGGTTTGCCGTGACGCGCATGACCGACTTTTTCGCTGGCAAGCCGGCCAATAGCGGCAGTGCCAACGACGGCAACCATGAAAGCCTCGATGAGCTCGGAGGATGGTTCGGCCAGCCTGTCGGTGTTGCATCGTTTTAGCCTCCTAAAGAAGTCTGGGATTGCTATATACTCTTTTTGCTTCTTTTGATGACTTGGGGTCACGGCGTTGCATCGGTTGGCGTTTAGCGTCTTGTTTTGATTTTTACGATACTTTTGTTTCCATCTTCTTTCCAAAAAAAAAAAAAAATCATTTCTCATAGTCATTCCATCTATCTGTGTTGTTTTCGTTTTTGTTGCCCTTTTCATGATGTGTACACAAACTGTACCCCTATCGGCTATACGAATATAAAAGTGTATGTATATATATATTCTCAAACGAATACTCTCAAAAGAAAAAAAAAAGTCAGAGAGTGCGTGTAAGAGAGAGGACCGTAAAGAGAAAATAACCCCAAAAAAGTTACCCAAGTTACCCAAGAATACGCTCAAATGTCATCAAGGTCAGATCGTATCGACGACTTGCCACGCGAGTCGAGGTCGTCGAGGGGGATGTCGTCACGGGAGGTGCTGCTGTTGCCGCTGCTACCACTTGCAGGAACACGGACGGCCTGTCTTGCGGGCATGCCGACAGCCTGGCGGGCGGTGTCGTTGCTCTCGATAAACTCGCGGAGCTTCTGCTTGCCAATCTCGACGGCCTGGTTGCTGGCGGCATTGGCCATTTGCATCATGGGACCCAGCAGCGACAGGCTGTAGGCGACATAGGTGCCACCGGCAAAGATGGCCAGCAGCAAGAACAAGAAGGGGTTGCGCAGCACGGCCAGGATCTCGTTCCAGCCGAGCAGCAGCAGAATGCCGTAAAAGTAGAGGGGCACTTGCGTGATGCCGCCCAGCGCCGACCGCTTGGCCTCGACGTAGACGCCGTCGGCCGTCTTCTTGAACCGGATGACCAGATCCTGGCGCTTGCCCTCGCTCAGAATGGTCGTCTCCTCCTCGAGGCTCTTGCCCTCGTCCTCGTCGACACCGCCAATGGGCACCAGGTCGTCCTCGTCTTCGGGCTCGACACCCGCCGCCGGACGGCCGCCCACCCAGGCCACCAGGTCAGGCGGCGCCAGCGTCGACGCCAGCCGGAACCGCGCCAGCAGCGGAATCAGCGTCAGCGTCGACTCGCGCGCGCGCGTGTACAGGCCCTCAATGTCGTCGCTGGGCCGCCAGATGCGCGGCACGCCAGCCTCGTCATAGCGGAACTTGTCCTCAAAGTTCTCCCGCAGCTTGAGCAGAATGTTGCCCTCCATCACCTCCTCGTCGACGCGCTCCCGCAGCGCCACCCAGCTCTTGCGCCGCAGACGCCACAGGCCCACGGCCACCTCGTCCTCGCTCGCATTGAAGCTCTTGGCGCGCTCGGTGAAGCGGCCCTGTGCGTCCTTGACAATGTCGACAAAAACGGTCCAGACGCGGTCCCAAAGGTCCTTTTCTGTCGGCGGTGACGACGACGACGACGACGCCGAAGCTTCGGGAGCACCGCCACCCGCCCGGCCCGAGCCCAGCTTGTTAAACTCGAGACCGATGGCATCGCCAAGACGAGACTTGACCCAGCGCTCGACGCGCGTGGCCAGACGGCGCATCTCTTCCTTGCGCAGCTTGGCGCTGACCTCGTCGAGATCCTTTTCAAACAGGACATACTGCGGCTGGAAATTGGTCCATGCGACGTCCGGGATGGCCAGACCTTCCGACTCTTTCTTGAAGGTGGCGAGGGCCTTGGTCTTTTGCGTGTCGACAATCTCGGCAAACTCGTAGGCGCCGCCGGACTTTTGGCCTGCCTTGACGGCGCTGGAGACGGCCTCGGAGAAGGCGGCAACGCCGGTCTTGTGGGCAGCGGCGAGCTGGCCCTGGTACAGCGTCTTGAGGCGGGCGTCGACCTTGGCCTCGAGCTCAGCGCGCTTGCGGGCGTAGACGCCCTTGTGGTAGCGGCCGGCCTGCTTGGCAAAGTGTTGGAGACAAGCTTCGCGGGAGGCGGCGCCGGTGGCAGCGAGGCCGAGGAGGACGACAGCGCGGCCGAGACGGGCGCCCTCGGCCTGCTGGTCCTCGAGAGGGACAATGGCGTCGTCAAAGGCGACGAGGGCCTCGCGGGCAATCTCGTCGCAGCGGAACTGGGCGAGGAGCTCCTGCTGGGTGGGCAGGTCGAGGTCCTTGTTGTGGACGATCTGGTCCCAGACGCCCTCGGCGTAGACGGAGAAGCCGTCGGCGGGGATGCGGCGGTGGTAGGCGGGGAGGAAGACGCCGCCCGTCAGCTCGTCCGAGGGCGAAGACGGCGAGCGCTGGCCGGCGACAAAGCGGCTGCCGAGCTTGGCGACCTCGGAGACAAACTTGTCGGGCTGGAGGATCTTGTGGGGCAGGGCGGCAAAGGCAAAGTCAAAGTAGTCGTGGATGGCGGCGTTCTCGAGGCCGGCGGGCTTGCTGATGGAGGACCAGATCTTGGTGAGGTCCTGGACGAGGGTGTTGCGGAGATTGGCGAGGGGCGTGTTGCCGATAAAGTCGCGGATGACAAAGAAGAGCAGCGAGCGCGTCGGCGTGGCACTGCTCTTGTCCTTCAAAAAGAGCTGCAGGTTGACCTCAAAGACGGTCTTGAGCAGGCCCATGTTGGCGCCCTGGTACAGGCCGACCTGGTGCTCCCAGATGTTGACGAGCAGAACCTCGCTCGTCGCCAGCGCAAAGAGGGCGCTCTTGCGCTCAAAGTCCTGGTCCTCGCCGCGCTCGCGGCCGTCGGTACCCTCGACGTCCATGACCAGGATGTTGTCCGCCATGGAACCGTCGCCGCCCTTTTTGTTCTGTGCCATCCAGATACCCTTGGTCGTCTGGCGCCGCTCCGTCTCGGACATGACGCTGAACGACGTGCCAAACAGGTTGTTGAGCAGCGTCGACTTGCCCGTCGACTGCGAGCCGAAGACGGAGATGAGGTGGTAGTTGAAGCCGGCCTCGGCAACATGGGTTGCGCGGAGGTAGTCATTGACGAGGGGCCTGGAAATTGTTTCATTGTCAGTGCCCCTTTCCCGCGTGCCGTCCTCTCTTATCGACCTTTCTCGACTCTTTCTAAGCTCTATAAAACTCACGAAAACGTCTTGTCTTCGTCAATGACCTGCACTCCGTGCTCAAAGTTTTGAGCCGCCGGCTCATCGCCGACGGCAGCAAAGTGGTCGTTGGTGGCCATGTCGATGTGGGGGGGAGATCGACCACCGAAGAGGTTGTGTGGTGGTGGGCGGTGATGCTGGTCAGTCGTCGGGGATGCTCCAAAAAAAAGGGGGGGATACGACTGGCAGAGAGAGAGACAGGAAGATGCAAAGAGCAAAAAGGCAAAGTGGGCTAAACCAGAGGGCTGGTGTTGGCACGTGTGCACACTGTGTGCGGTGATGCCGGCAAATGGGAAGGAGCGGGAAAGGATAGCAGGCAGGTGCAACGGGAAACAGAGAGAGGAGCCCCCCGGGTGAGCTTGCCAACCTCCCTGCTCTTTCCCTCTTTTGGTGAGCTTGTGCCATCTGGCCTCCTAATTGTGTGCAGATGACCCACACTAGGTAAAACGGCGGCCAATGACAGGCGGTGTGGCTCTAAATTCTAGCACGTGATTGGATCTCCACATTGCTATTCCAATGCGGGAATGGCTTTATATAGTGCTCTAACTTACTTAGCATCAACAATTCGAATTCTCTGGTAGTATAGTGGTCAGTATACGGGCTTGTCACGCCCGGGACCCGGGTTCAATTCCCGGCTAGAGAGCTTACATTCTTTTTTTTGTCTTTTTTTGCTTGGCGACTTTTCAAAATACGATGCGATTCTATGTATATTTTTTTTTTGTTGTTCGTTTTTTGTTATGAATTAATGCTCTATTTTCAAGCAGACAACGCTGAAAGAATAAATAAATTTAAAACGCTCAAAAATGTTCCATGAAAAAAAACAATAGGGTATGAAGAGAAGTAATAAAAAAAGTTAAAAATGAAGAGAAGAAAAAAAGTGGAAAAAATGAAAAAAAAATTAGGCTATATTGCCATTATTCCAACTTTAGACCTACTGCTTAGCAGTGTAGTCGCAGTCGAAGGCGGTAGAACCGGTGATCTTGCAGTCGGTGACGACCTCGTTGTCGATGACGAGGTTGGCAATGATGGTGTCCGAGTTGGCCATGTTGGCAATGGAGGCGTGGCCGTGCGTGCCGTTGTCGTCGGCGTGGCGCTTGAGGGCGCTGACGTCGGTGAAGCCGATGTTGACAAAGTCGGCAAAGGGGACGAAGCCGTTGGACTCGGTAAAGTCCTCGACGATGAACTCGGCGGTCGACTCGCAGATGGGGTTCTTGTTCTCGACGGAGCCGCCGGCGAAAGTGTGGGAGACGGTCTGGCCGGTGGACAGGTTGTCGATGATGACGGTGCCGGCGGAGGGCGAGGCGGCGGCGGCCATGACGCGCAGCTGGTCGCCGGCCTTGATGGCAAAGTTGTCAAAGTAAAAGGAGCCCTCGGGGAACCACTCGTACCAGGCATCGAACTGGACGCTGGAGGGGTCGTTGTTGCCGTTGATGGAGAAGTCGATGCCGGCCTGCAGGATGCCGTTGCCGCAGGGGTTCCAGCCGTCGAGGCCGACCCAGGCGGAGCCCGAGTAGGTCACGTTCTGCAGCGCATCGGCGGGCAGACGGGGCCGGGGCGCGTTGAAGGTGCCGACGGCCGACTCGTAGGTGCCCTGGGTGCCGTTGAGGACGATACCGGCCCAGTTGGACGAGAACTGGGTCGTGACGGGGCTGACGCCGGGGGCAGTGTTGGCCGAGTGCTTGGCCACCGCAGGGCCATCGTAGGGGATGTGCTTGCCGCTGCCAGTCTTGCGCTCGCGGCGATTGGCATTGTCATCGTGGTGGAAAGAGCGTCTGCTGCCAGCCGTCGAGCGGCGAGGACGCAGCGTCACAGGCGAGCCATTGGACTCGGGAGCAGCCAGAGCGGCATCAGCAGCCAGCAGAAGGGCAGAGACGGCCGAGATGAACTTCATGGTGATGGTGTGGGAGGGGAGAGTGATGGTGTTTAAAAAAAAAAGACGGAAGAGGAAGAGAAAGTAAAGATGAGTGGTGATGAATAAAAAAAGATGAGAATAAGAAATCAAAATAGGAAATCCAAAAAGATGACCCCAGATGTATGGGATATATATTTCAAAATCAAAAGAGTGTGTTCAGGGTTCACACTCGAAGGAATGATCAGAGGTTGACGTATGCCGTGTTCAGTGAGGTTGGACGTTTGTTAATGAGACAATGAGTGGGAAGCGTGGAAGGGTCTTGGAAGTCTTGGAAGTTCTTGGCTGTCTCGGTTGGGAATGCTGTATATATAACTTGCGTCTTGGCTCGTGCGTTTTCAAATACGGATAGGTGGGAGAGCGAGATGGATCGAGCGAATTGATAACAATATGTGGGAGTACGCGGATGATTTGACGCACACCGTGTCGATCGTGTAGAAATAGAAACCAACAAGAAGAAAAATAGAGACGGCTAGAGATCGTTACTGATGCGAAATATATTAAAGGAATACAAGGAATTTCAAACGGGGAATATCGAGGAAATAAGTAGCAGAGGATATACGGAGTAAAAATAAAAATAAAATAAAAAAACAAACTACATAGCTTGGCACTTAGTAAAATGCATGGGCTACTTGTCACGGTAGGATTACCCCTGGCAAGACCCCCATGGACCATAGAACAAAAAATAAGAAAAGAACAAAATCCAAAACCAAAAAGGCTGTTCGGAGTACCCTTGGGTTGCTTTCTGCAGCTCGCATTGGGTCGTATTTTTGCTGCAAAGAAATTAGAATGACAATGCACATGGACTGAAACGTCTAGGGCTGTGCGGGTAGTGGACAAAAGGAGGATACTTTGCAGAACCAAAAGAATGCGAAAAGATCGACCCCCGGTCTTGCATCCCAAAGAGGAAACAAGACCCTGAACAAGAAAAAGAGGACAAGGGCAACAACAATGAGCGGCAGGTACCCTTGCCCCAGCACCAGGGGTCCTGCCACCGTCTCCGCTTGGGGGGCCGTCGCAAAGGCCAAAGACAATGCGAGCGCTTGCGGTCGGTACCATCGATTGAGTGGATTGTTTCGAGTGGAGACGACCCATATAAAAGTGAACATCACAATAAATGGCATTGCATTTTTCCATCTGTGCCCCAAGCTGCTCTCTCTACACGGAGTACTCGTAATGTACGAGGTACGGAATACTGAGCACGAATGGATTGCTCGCATGGCGATTTCTCTCTTTCTCTCTCGCGCTTCGTCATCCCCCCTCGTTCCCTCTCTATTTCTCGCCCACTTGTCTTGCCCTATCGCACTCTGTACGATACAGCCACGGCCAGAAATTGTGGATCGACGTTGGGCCGGCCGCTGTTCATTCTCCGCAGAGGCTGTTTAAAGAGTGGGTCTTGCCCGTTTCGGCGTTTCTTCAGGGGTCTCCCGCCAAAGCCCCGGATGCAGGGCTCGCTTTTTTTTGCGCAATCAACCTACTCATACACGGGGATCGTCTCGGCTGTCTGGTCCCTACTCCGTATCTCATCAAGTCATGACCTGCACTGCTCGTTTTCGTAACTGTGCGTTGAAGCATATGGAGTCAGATTGCGTAGTTTTCTAGCTTGCTGAGTGTATCTTACAATGTGAGGCTATTTTTTTTATCAAGAAAGAAGTACCTATATCCAACAATCTTGTCTTATTTGAATTCCCCATCTCAGCTTCCATGCTCATCACCGCCATGCCATCCACTGCTTGCTACTATGACAGGCCTCAGCCACTGTAATTCTTACCGTTCTCACACCGTATTTTTTTCGAGTACGTTTTTTTTTTTTTTTCATACGAGTACTCCATAGAGTAAGATACTCGTACAGTTGCAATTGCCTGCAGCCACATTCCAGCTGTCAGCCAACCATCCCCAGGCATCCGCCAAGCGCTGTAACGTCTCACGCTGGAATGCAACACGCAGACAAGTGCCGCTGAAATGGGGAAATATGTTTTGAGCAGAATTTTCACCTGCGAATCGTTGTTTCTGGCCAGGCGGTTGCTGCCGGGCCATGCTGCGGCCATGCTAGCTTACTCGTAAGGAACATGTACTCCGTTTCCTTGCCGTCGACCTCGCCTGCCCTTTTTGGCTCAGGCCATGCGAAGCATCAAGATACCATGTATATGTAGCTACTCCGTATCTCACTTGTAAGACACGAATATTATTAGATATTACTCCGTACTCGTACTTCGTACACGGCCTGCTATGCACCTTGCCCCCTTGGACAGCTTCCACCTTTGACGTTTTACATGGGGTAATTTTCACAGAGCCCCAACGATCTCACTGTATGATATCATGTATATCATACAGAGATATTTATAGTATTCATAATCATATCATACCGTCTGCCTGGCAAACTGACACTTGGGTTTATTATTCGTATTCAATTACAAATGCCACCGACTTCCATTGTACGGCTTACTCGTACAAAACGCACCGTCGTGCACCATATCCATGATTAAGCTCAGCAGGTACCGTAGGATGAAGCATCCTTTCGGACTTGGTTCCCGCTGCCGCACCTCCTTTATCGGTATTGTATCTTACATTTGCACATTTGCATAAACTTCATTATGCGGCATGATGCGGCTCTGTCGTCACGTGATGAAAACTCAGCTTCGGGGAGATGCGAATCCCTTCATTTTAACCATTCGTGCAGGCATGGATTTGTCTTGTCATGCACGGCCTTGTATCTGCCTACTCCGTACATTTTCACTGCAACTGTTTGTCGATTTTTTTTTGACTTCTTGACAGCATCCTTCAGAGTTTGGCTCAAACTTTTCCAGCCCTTTTTCTTCATTTTTTTGCCATGTCCAGCCAACCGACGGCCGAATACATCGATGCCCCTCGCCGGCCTGACAAGTTGAGCCATGCCACGAGCATCTTCCTTGCGGGAACGTGCAGCCGGCCGTCCGATCGGGCCCAGCCCTGGCGCACGACGATCAAGCAGACCGTGTCTGATCTGCCCGTCAGTGTCTTGGACCCTGTGCGCAGCGACTGGGACTCGACCTGGACGGAGAGTCCCGACTGCGAGCCATATGCCGACCAGGTCGCGTGGGAGATGGAAATGATGGAACGAGCAACGATCATGGTCTTTTGCCTGGAATCAGGCAAGGACGGCATGTCGAGTCTGCTGGAGCTGGGCCTCAAGGTGGGAAGAAGCGGCTTGCACGGCACTGGTAGCTCTCGCACCGCTCATCCGACGGCCATCGTTTGCTGCGAGCAGGGGTATGTCAAGCGCGGCTATGTGCAGGTGGTCTGCCAGCGGTACAACATTCCAATCGTTGACACGGTCGACGAGCTGGCTGTCCGTTTGCGAAAGGCCATCCAGGAATGAAATGTGGCAAGCTGAGAATAGTGCGATTAGCGTCTATATGGCTTGAAATGCTATTATCACTATATAGTCGCCTTACATAATGCCTTGTCACAAGCGCCATGCCCGTCAAAAAGACCCGCCCCAAGCGCCCAGGAGCTTCCCCTTGTTGGGGCGTTGCCTAGGAGGGGCGTCTGGGCCACTTGGGCCACTTCCTGGGGCCTTGTTTGAGCTTATTGGGCCCTATTGGAGCCTATTGGGGCCTATTGGCGTTCTCGAATCCAACCACCTACCTTACCAGCCAGTGTCTGGATCTCAATAGCACCTGCCAAATCCTTGCACCTTTGCATCATACTCTCGTATTTCCCGCCCTCCTCCAAACGACGACAACAGCATCAACAGACGCATTTTTTTTTTGGAGACCTGTTCAAGACTTTTTTGGATTCAACAGAATATTGTTTAAAATATTTTAAACCAATTTTTTTTTTTTTGCATACCTTTTTTTGTTTTCCTTTTTGGATAAAACATTTTTTCCCCAAATTTTCATAATTCGACATGGACGAATATGGCGGCCGCACCGATGACGACCTCTTTGCCGACGACTTTGAACCCGTCCGGGACGTGCCTGTGTCTGTGCCCGCGGTGGCGACAGTCGCTGCAGCTGATGTACCGGTGCACACGCAAGTAAGCGGGCCTGATACGACGGCCGCGGCCGGTGCCAGTGCGTCAGACGTGGCGACGACCTCGACGCAGACGACAGAAGCGCCTGCTGACGGCGCGACCACGGCCGCGGCCAAACGGAGTCGCGGGCCGCGCAAACCTCGAACCAAGGCCAATGGAGGCGGCGGCGGCGGCAATAACAGCAACAGCAACAGCACGAATGACAATGGTGACGACAAAGAGAGCCACCCAGGCGGCAAGCCTTCTTCGACGACGACACCGAGCGCATCCAGCGTCAGCACGCCCGAGCCGCCAAGAGTGGCAGCGGCACCGCCACCGCCCTCGCTGGCCATGTCACGCCACAACCGTCCGCCGACGCCACCACCGCCTGCAGCGGACAAGACGGCAGCATCAACACCGACGCCGTCTGACACGACGGCCTCGCAGCAGGACACGCCTTCTCAGCCCAAGCCGCGGAGAGAGCGCAACAGAAAGAGCGGCCAGGCTAAGGATGTAAGGGAGACCAAGGACAGCAAAGATAACAAGGACAAGGAGCTGTTCCCCGAAAAGAAGAGCTCGAACACGCCCAAAACATCGTCTCCTGCGCCGGGCAAGACGGCCGTCTCACAGGCACCGCCCAATGCTCCCAAAGGACCCAAAGCCAGCCGCGGCAAGGGAGATACCAAGGACAAGACAGACAAGACAGACAAGCGGACGGGGGAGGACAAGCCAGAAAAGAATGGCAAGCCGGACAAGCACTCGTCTGAATCCTCGTCGGTGCGAGGAGGACGGAACCGTGGCCGGGGTGGTGGCAAGTCAGCCGAGCCTCATATGCACAACGACAGCAAGGCCGCTGATAGCCCTTCCCATGGCCACAGCAATGGAAATGGCCATGGTACACCCACGACAGCGACAGCCACCCCTCCACCACAGCCACCACAGCAACCACCATCAGCACCATCAGCACCCGCCGGCGGCCGCACTCTTTCGGGCGCTAACCCGCGTGCGCGTCTGACGGACGCCGAGCTGGATGCCAAGATGGAGGCGATGCGCACGGCCGCGGCCGAGAAGACGCGCCGGTTCGAGCGGGCGCAAAAGGACGAGCGCGAACATGACCAAGCCGTGGCGGCCGGTCAGGAGGAGGCGCGCGAGAAGGCGCGCGAAAAGGCCAGGGAGGAGCAGCGCAAGCGCAGAGCCGACGAGGCGGAGCGCAAGCGGCTGGAGGCGGAGCGGGCGCGCAACCGGGACCGCAAGCTGCAGGCCATGGGCGCCAAGGCGGGCAGCTGGGATGATGGGAAGGAGTCGTCTGGGTTGTCAGGGTCGATGGGCATGACCATCCGGGGCATGGGCGCATCGCGGCATGCTATGGACCCGGTCGAGTCGCCCGTTGGACCGGGCATGTCCATTCGTGGACGTGCTGCCAGAGAAAAGGCAGAGCGCGGCGAGCGGAATGAGCGTGAGCGCGGAGGCCAGGGAGGTCGTGGTGGGCGAGGCCACGATGGTCGGCGCAGGTCGAATGATGCTGGCCGTGCGGACGCCAACGGCAACGGAATCTCCGAGATGTCAGACGACAAGGACAAGTCGGCCAGCAAGGCGGCTGATCCTGCTCTTCCGTCGACGGCCGACAAGGCAGAGAGAGAGGAAAAGATGGAAAAGACGGAGCCGCGCAAAAAGACGCTTGTGGCCAAGGGTGCCAACAAGACCGAACGGCCTGTGACGCCCGAGAAGAAGAGTGATACCAAGGCCGACGCCACCAGTCCGTCTTCAGCATCCACCTGGGCTGGTGTGGCCAAGACGGCAGCCCCTGCTCCTGCTGCGTCTACCACGACGTCGCCAGCAAAGAAACCACTGCCCGCTCTGGCGCCTCTTCCTCCGGCCATTGGATCGTGGGACGAAGAGGTCGAGGCCATGGACGAGGCACTACGCAATGGAGTGCCGAGGGATGAGTTGTAAAAAGTGTCATTGTCACTTTTTTTGTTTTTGTTTTTCATGCTTTGGTTTTGTCTAGCATTGCCTTTTATACATTTACCTCCTTCTTTCATATTGGTCTTTGCATCGTTACACTGTATCTTTGTCTTTTTTTTGATACGAGAGATGGCATTTATATTATACCCCGGTGGAAAGAGAAAGATGACAAAAAAAAAAGAGACTGCATTTGATATCAAAACCCCCCCCAACGCCAACAGTGAATATATGAGCAAATAACAACAGAAAATGTAAAGAAAGAGAGATCCATCTAACACTAGAGTCCTTGGTCCAGCATGCTGCACAGACCACAGACAATTACCATCTTGGCCTGCGTCTTCCACCGCCACCGCCGCTGCGTGGACCGCGTGACCGGCCCCAGTCTCCCGACCCTGGCGTGGCCGAGCCGTCGCGGTCCCGATCTCTGTCCCTGTCCCGGTCCCGGTCCCTGTCTCGCGCATCCGATGACGACGACGGCCCTGTCGACAGGGGCGGCAATGCTCCGCGCCCCGGCCGCGAGCCGCGCAGCTCCTTGCTCAGCGTGTCGTACGTCTTGCGCATCTGGGCGTAGCCCAAGTGCATCTTGCCGTAAAAGTGGTCGGCGAGACGGCGGTCGTTGTCGAGACGGCTGAGATAGGCGCCGCAGACGTCGCAGACCTGCAGCTTCTGGTGGCCCGAGGGCCCGCTGGTGTCGCTGAGGGCCTTGAGCTCGCGCTCGCGGTCGGCGCGCTGCTGCGTCGTCTGGCGCATGCTGTGCATGCCGTCGAGGGCGAGGCCGATGAGCCCCTGGGAGGCGAGCACCTCGACCTCGATGAGCTGCTCGTTGGCGGTCTCGGTCAGGTCCGCGATGGTCTTGAGCAGCTGGTTGGTCTGGCGGATCTCGTCGGGCGTCTTGTCGAGGCGCCGCTGGGCGACCTCGATGCGGCGGTTGCACTCGTCGATATATTTTTGCAGGTCACGCATGTAGTCATAGTCGAAGCCGAGACGCGTCTTTTCGGCGGCCGGCAGGGCCTCGTATTCCTGCTTGAGCGCTTCGGCGTGGACCTTGGGACAGAGGCCAATGTCCTGCTTGGTGTTGGTAAAGAGGTCGTGCGGACACGTGCCGGCCACGTACGAGCGGCAGACTTTGGGGTCATTGAGCGAGAGCTGGGCACCACGCGATGCAGCACCGCCGCCCATCAGCTGTTCTAGAGGATGGTTAGAGAAAGAGGGCCAAAGCCATAGAACAAGAAGAGAGGCGAAGCATTTTAAAACGCACCGAGAAGCTTTCTCTGCTCGGCCGCCATTATGCAGAGGTGGTGGGTTGGCGGGCGAGAGGTTTTGTCTGCTATGTGATATTCAGATCGAGCGTCGCAATTGTGTTGTATTGTTTCCGTTGTGTCGTTTGCGCCCCTCTCAACGTTGACGACGTTGAAATAAAAAAACCAATCCAATGCGACGAGGCTGCCACAATGAAACTACAAAGTACAAAAGGCACTAGGGGCACCATCGACCAATCAGCACACGTGATTCGCGGTCAGCTAGTGTAAGTGGGTCCCCCGCGAACGCGTCTCAGTGGCCAACTCCCATGTCTATTTGTACCTATGGCCCTCCTTGTGAACACCTTCCCCCTCTGCCCCCCTGACAGCGAGGGCGAGTCTTTGCAACACAGTCCCTACGACAAACCGAACATCATGCGACGGCCGCTCACCTGTCTGCTCGGCCTGCTGGGTCTACTGGGCAGTGCTGTGGCTGCGGACACCACCACTGCTGCAGCAAGTCCCGATCATCACTCAGACCCCGACTATCACGAGAACCTCGTCCTGCGGCCGCTGCCACAGTCGGCATTGCTGGCGAGCTTCAACTTCCGGTCCAACACGACCGTGAGCGACTTTGAAGCACACAATTTCCGCTTCTTCCCGCGGTCGCTGGGCCAGATCCTCGAGTATGCAGGCACGCGCGAGATGCACCTGCGCTTCAGCCTGGGCCGCTGGGACGCGGAGAGCTGGGGCGCAAGGCCGTGGGCGGGCACGCGCGAGGGCGGCACGGGCGTCGAGCTGTGGGCGTGGCTGGACGCGGCGACGGAGGCGGATGCGGATGCGCAGTGGCTGACGCTGACCAATGCGCTGTCGGGCCTGTTTTGCGCGTCGCTCAACTTTATCGACGGCACGCGCACGACGCGGCCCGTCATGAGCTTCCAGCCCGAGGGCGACCACGCCCACCACACGACGACGGGCAACCTGCAGCTGCTGTACGGCACGCTGCCGCACGAGGTCGTGTGCACCGAGAACCTGACGCCCTTTTTGAAGCTGCTGCCCTGCAAGGGCAAGGCCGGCATTGCATCGCTGCTCGACGGCCACAAGCTCTTTGACGCATCGTGGCAGAGCATGGCCATTGACGTCAAGCCGATCTGCTCTGACAGCAACGACGACGACGAAAACCAAAGCAGCTGTGTGCTGCAGATCGAGTACACCATCGATATGGTGCTCGACATTGAGCGGTCCAAGCGCCCGCGCGACAACCCGATCCCCCGCCCACTGCCCGGAAACGAGCTGCGCTGCGACCGCTCCAAGAGCTACCACCGCGACGACCACGCCTGCTTCCCTTCGAGCTACGACGGCTCCGGTGCCGACGAGGCCTGGTCGCTGTCGCAGATCTTTGGCAAGCCCATGCGCGGCACCTGCTCGCTCGCCCACGAGGCCACGCCCCCCGTCTGTCTCGAGGTGCCGGACGCACGCCGTGTCGACGTCACCGAGGGCGCGCGGGAGGTCCGCAGCAAGGACAAGGATGGCGAACAGGGACAACGGGAGCGCCGCTGTTTCTTTATTGACGGCGACAGCAGCGCCTTTGACATCTCGCTGCCCGAGGGCGACGGCGCCGCCACGACGCACCTGGTGCCCGAGACGCCGCTGCTGTATGCAGAGCGCTCGCTCATGGGCCACGGCGCCGAGCGCGGCGGCGTCCAGACCATCCTGACGAACCCGAGCCTGACGGACGAGGTCTCGTTTGTCTACATGGAGTCGCTGCCGTGGTTTATGCGCATCTATGTGCACACCCTCGAGGCCCGCGTCGTGTCCAATGCAAGCACCGCCGCGTCCACAGAAAAGAATGTCATCCAGGACGTCTACTATCGTCCCGCCCTCGACCGCGAGCGCGGCACCCAGCTCGAAGTCCGCATGCGCATCCCCGCCGGCGCCACCGTCTTCTTGACCTACGACGTCGAAAAGGCCATTCTGCGCTACACCGAGTACCCGCCCGACGCCAACCGCGGCTTTGACGTGGCCGCTGCCGTCATCACCATTGACGCCGCCACGGACGGATCGGCGCGCCCGCGGACCAACCTGCGCACCACCACGCTCCTCCTCAGCCTGCCCACACCCGACTTTAGCATGCCCTACAACGTCATCATCTTTACCTCGACGGCCATCGCCCTGGCCTTTGGCGGCATGTTTAACATTCTGGTGCGGCGCTTTGTCGCTGCCGATGAAGGCGCTTCGCTCAGTGTCAAGGGCGTTGTGGCACGTTTTGTCTCGAGACTCAAGGCGGCCAAGAACAAGGGCCCGGCGCCGACGGAAAAGAAGGATGCAAAGGAAAAGACGGGCGTTTCTACATGAAAGTGTTGGCATGCATTTGGGAGTTTTTTTTTCTTACCGTTTCGTTTTTTCATTATTATTTAATGTTTTTGTTGTAGGATCTGAATGAGAAATATACAATTTATTAGAGAAAAAAAAATATGTGCTTTGTACAGGAACAAACAAAAAAAAAAAATCTAGAAGAAATGGTTGAAGACCAAAAAAAAATCAAGTCTTTGAATCTAAAAAATCGATCCAGGCAGGGATCGAACCTGCAATCTCTTGGTTCGTAGCCAAGCGCCTTGCCATTTGGCCACTGGACCTTGATGTTGAAAGCAATGGGTATTGGTCTATATTAGTGCCGCTTCGTGGTAGGTTTGCTTCCGTGATTCCGTGGATGGAGCTTACGCATTGTCGCTCTCTGTTTTTATATTTGAAGCCCAGTTCTATCAATGGCCGCCTGCAGCTCGCGACCCTGCTCCGTCTGTGGCTGTCTCCTTGCCTCGTGCGTGAGTGTGACCACGATATTGTGATACGCAATCGGGTTCGTGATGGGAGCTCCATGCGTCAGCACCCGCGGCGGTTGCGGCGCCCGGGGGATGCCCAATGTCTCGACCAGCTCGCGCGTGAGACGGCCGTCCAGCGTCCGGTCGCCCGAGACCCAGAAGCGCGCCTGGGGCATGTATTTCTTGATCGTGTCGATGCCCGGCAACGACGCCTTGATCATGATGATGTCAAAGGCGGCAAACCGCAGGGCGGCCTGCTCCTTGCCCAAGCGGTGCTCCTGATAGATCAGGAAGCCGGCCATGACGCGCTCGTCGTCAAAGGACCAGACGTTGAGCGCAAAGGGCAGGAGGCGGGTCTCTCCGTAGAGCTGGCGGCAGACGGCCGGCAGCCGAGGCAAGCGCAGAGCTTGAAATTCAACGGAAGCGTAAAACAGGTCGATCTTGCCCGTGTCGGGGTTGATGGCCCAGTGCATATGCTGCCAGGGATCCTCATTAGCTTGGAGGGTGACCAGGTCGAAGCCGCCGCGGAACGAGCTGGCAGGGCGCTGGTGCTTGGGAACCTTGTCGAGCGACGGGTCGTCAAAGCGGCGGTACCTGACGTGGATCTGGCCGACCGTCACCACCTCGGCAAAGATGCGGTTGCGCAGCTCCGGTGGGAGACGCAACAGCGGGCACTCTTTTGCATTGCGGGCATATCTAGTGACAAGAAAAGGTGGTAAGAGTCTGTTAATAAAATGTCACGATGTATCCTTGGTAGGTTTCTTACATTTGCTTGGCCTCGTCCGTCTCGGGCTCGACGGGCACATGAATATACTTGATCTCGACGACCGGCGTCCGTGTAAATGTGTGCTTTTTCGGCGGTGACAACCAAGACCACATCGTGACTGTGCAAAATATAGTCGTACAGGACGGTGGCGGGAAACCTTGAGGTTGTTGAGCAAAAAGAATCATCTACATAAGTATGTTGTCGTGATTGATATATCACACAGCCAGGCTAGGCCGTCTGTATTATAATTAGGCCAGGGATCCTTGCGACCATCATCACAGCAGGCAGTAGCTTTTGAGCCTAGCAGTCAGCCAAGGCATACTCCATACTCTCTCCATTGGTGGAGTTCACCTGTAAGCCTCTAGAGGTACCTCAAATAGGCAGGTTTTGTCTTTCAAAATTGCTGCATGAACAAAAAAAAAATGCAAAAAAAATATGTACCAACGGGGCAAGAAGTCGTTACGTGTCAAGAAAAAAAGAGAGAAATGTGAAAAGCGTCCAGATCATCAAGAACTCGAGGCAAGGAAAAGGCAGCGAAAAAGAACGGCAAAAATAGGCACCAAGCCAGCAACAAAATAAAAAGGGCAGCAAAAAAGAAAGTAGAAAAAAATAGCAAAAAAACAAAAAAAGACTTTTCTCTACCGGTATCCGTCATAAACATAACCATAACTTCCGTATCCCTTTTTTTTTCCCTTTCCCTTTTCCCCCTTTCCTATTTTTTTTTCTCTCCGGTCTAGCCCTCAACTCTCAAATTACAGCTTCTGGACGATGGCCTGCACGATAGCGCGGGTCTCGGCATCGAGCTGCTCCTCGGGAGCACCCAGAACCGACTGGAAGACGGGCGTCAGCTGGGGAGTCAGCTGCTGCACCGTCGGCTCGCCGTGCTGGTAGAGCAGCGACAGGCAAGTGTAGATCGACTTGTTCTCCTCGTAGTCCTCCTTGAGCGGCAGGCGGGCCACAACAGCGGGGAGGTACTGCTGCAGGGGGACGCGGTCGGGGTGGGCCGTGATCAGGCAGCAGATGGCGCTGGCAGCGTTGTCGTAGACGCGGTGGCCAGTGTCGTCAAGGGCCAGCAGGCGCTCCAGCTTCTCCAGGATGGTCGGGTACTCGGCCAGGTAGGTGGCGCTGTCCGTCGAGGCAGTCACGAGACGGCCAATGGCGTAGGCAGCGTTGCTCTTGGTCTCCGGGTCCTCGTCCGACAGGCGGTGGACAATGAGCTTGAGCAGGGGCGTGGTGTACTGCGTGGCAGCGTCACCCATGCCCTTGATGCAGGTGCCAATGCAGCCGACGGCGACAGAGCGCTCGTAGGCCTCGTTGGAGCCGGCAATCTTAGTGACGGGCTTCTCAAAGATCTTCCAGAGCTCGCCGAAAGCAGGGCCCAGAGCGGTGGCCATGCCCATGACGACGTCCAGGGCAGTCTCGACAACGACCCAGTCGTACTCGGAGCTCTCCTCGGCGTTCTGGGCATCGGCCTCGTCCTCAGCCTCGTTCTGGCAGGCGTGCGAGCGGGTGATGATCTGGCCAATGACCGAGATCACCTCCTGCACGACGTTCTCGCCAGCCAGGACGGCAGGGCCGCAGGTGTCGAGGGTAGCAGCAATGTTGCGGTTGATGTCGGTGACGACGTCACTGGTTATTGTTAGCGGCAGTTTCGCAAAAGATAGGTGCATCGTGAACGCAAAGGGCAAAAAAAAATGAAATGGCACGAGTCAATCAGACAGGTAGATAATACGAATTCTCAGCATGCGCATAGCGTCTGAGTGAGCTGAGTTTGACGTGTGTTGATCATCATAAGACTCGGCCGAGGCGGGAAGGGGTAAGGGGAAATGGGGGAGGTGGTGAACAAGAACAAAAGCAAACAACTGTACATACCGCTCCTGCTCCTCAGCCCACAGGTCGAGAGTGGGACGAACGACCTTGTCGGCCAGGTTCTTCAGCAGAGGAATGGGGGCCTCCTTGGGGAAGCCGGGCTCCCACTTGGTGCCGGTAGCCTCAGCAGTGAGCTGGGCAACGCGGGCGTACGAGCGCCACAGCATGTGGATGGCGGCTCTGCGGACGCCGCTGTAGTGGTGCTCGGTGAGGTCGACCGAGACGTCAATGCACTTCTCGAGGTACTCCTTCATCTCCTCCTCGCCGAAAGCGTGGGCGATGATGTCGCCGAGGACCTCAATGGCAACCTCCTTCTCCTCGGACTCGCTGTCCATGTTGGCCCACTCGTCGTCGTCATCGTCGTCGTCCTCGTCCATCTCAACCATGTCGTCGAGGTCGTTCTCGTCGTCGTCGTTGTCGGGGATGGCATCGAGGTCCTCGACCTTGATCTTCTTGCCGCCAACAACCATGTTCTTGAGACCGCCCGAGGCAAGGATGGCCTTCTCCTCGTCGGTGAGCTTGAGGATCATGTTGTCCTCGTCGTCCTCCTCGAGGGTCTGCAGCAGAGCCTTGATGGAACCAGCCAGGAAGGGCTTGAACTCGCTGCGGTAGACCTTGGAGAGCGCCGACCAGAAGATGAAGCTGCTCTCCTTGAGGCGGTCGTCGTCGAGCTCGAGGGCCTCCTCGGTAGCCTTCATCAGGTCAACGACGTACGGCTGGAAGGCGGCGCCACCGACAGCCTGGGCAATGCGGCCAATCGAGTCGGTGACGGCGCTGCGCAGCTGCAGCTCGTTGTTGCCCTCGTCCTTGATGGTGACGTACTGGCCCAGGGCCTGCATGGTCTTCTCAAAGAAGGGGACAAAGTCGGCGCTGAGCGACTCGGCAATGGCACCGAGGGCGCTGGCAGCGGCAATCTTGACGCTGGCGTCGGGGTGGCTGAAGAGCTGGCCAATGGGCTCAATAAGCTGCAGGGTGTACTGCTTCATGTCGCCCGACTGCAGACCGCCCGAGAGCGAGTCAAAGGCGGCGCAGACGGCGCGGATGACCTGGCCGTTCTTCTTGGTGACGGCCTCGTCGTCCGAGGGCGTCATGGCGGCCTGCAGGTTCTTGACGAGGGCGGTCATGATAGCCTGGTGCTCAGCAGCAATCGACTCGGGCATCTCCTCGGCCAGGCCAGCCAGACCGACCAGCGAGGCGTGGCGGACAACCTCGTTGGGGTCGTTGAGCAGCTGGATGACGATGGGCAGGATGTGGGGGATCTGGGTGTTGACAAAGTCGGGGGCACCCTCGGCGCAGTTGCCGAGAGCAAGGATACCGGCCTTGCGCATGGCCGGGTCGGCCGAGGAGGCGTACTTGGGGAACTCGTCGAGGAGAGGGACGAGGACCTGGCGCGGGGGCAGGTTGCTGGCGAGGGCGTCGAGGACGGTGAGGGCCATGTGGCCGGGGGTCTCGTCCTCGATGGACTCGTCGTCGCCAATCTCGGTGAGGATCTGCATGCTGCGGACAACGAGCTGGCCGGCCATGTCCTTCATGGCCTGGATCTTGAGGCGGCGGTAGGTGATGGTCTGCGTCAGGAACGACATGGCCTGCAGACGGACGTCCTCCTCGGCCTCGGTGTTGGCGGCCAGGTCCATCATGAACTGGACGAGGCTCTTGAGGTGCACGCCGATAAAGGCGGGGCTGAAGACGAGGAACTGCTGCAGCACGTCAAAGACCATCTGGACCTTGTCGTCGTCACCACCGTCGACGGCGTTCTTGAGGACAACGCCAATCTCGGGCACGAGGTTGCGGATGCCGACAACGGCGGCATCCTCCTGGTCGGCACCACCCTCCTCATCGTCCTCGGCCAGCACAAGCAGCGCGCCAATGGACATGACGGTGTTGATCTGGACCTCGCTGCTGGCGGGGTCCTTGATGTTGCGGCCAAAGAGCTCGATCAGGCGGGCCACGTGGTCCTTGTAGGAGACGGGGTTGGCCTCGAGGGTCGAGTAGATGATGTAGGAGCCGATCTCGCGCTGGGCGACGTCGGCGCTGGTGGCCAGGGTGTAGAGGGCGGGCAGCAGCTCGGGCCACTCGCCATTGTCAAAGTCCTTGGTGGCAATGGCGGCGACGAGGTGGGCGGACGAGTGGCGGCACTTGGGGTTCTGCTCCTTGACGGTGGCCTGGAGCAGGTGCTCGCGGACCTGGGCCTTCTGCTCGGCGGGAGTCTTGGACCAGTGGCGGTCGGTCTGGCGGGCGGCCTGAACGGCGGCCTGCTGGCGCACGTTCTGGTCGGCGTGTGTGCAGACAATCTCAATCAGGAGAAGGAGGGACTCGGGGTGCGAGTAGTAGTTCTTCTGGAGCTCGGCCGTGATGGCCTTGATCCGCGTTGTGTCGGCTGCAAAAGGGTGAGTTAGCGGTGAACAAAGTTTGCTGAAAAGAAACGAGGAAAACATCGCGAGATGCGCTGCTTTCGGGGAGGAGAGGAGAGGAGAGGAGAGGAGAGGGAAGAGGAATAAAAGGGAAGGTGGTGGAATGAAGAGAGGAAGGAGCGGCGGGCGTGTCGAGGAAGGTACATCGGCCGCACCTTCCAGGACGCTCACGTCGCACATCGACCTCGCACGGGAAGACGGGGCAGGAGCGAAAGTGAGTACGAGATCACGACTTACGGATCTGAAGCTCCTGGAGGAGAGAAGCAAGCTTCTGGGCGTCCATTGTGGCTGCTGGATCTGAGACACAAAGAGACTTGCTGTGAATAAAAAGAAAGATGGGGGTATGAAAAGAGAGAAAGGAGAAGAAGGAAAAGAAGAGAGACAGAAAGGGGGAGGGGAAGAAGAGGACGCCAGTGAAAAATATAAACACGAAAAAAAAAGTGAGAAAATAATTAAATTAAATATAAAAAAGCATGGACAGAGGCAACAATAGGCAGAACGCCAGGCAAGAGAAGGGGGAAAAAATCGCACCCTGCGCAGTGGAAAACAGGAGAATACTCCTTGTAGAAGACCACTCTGTATGGGACCGCGAAAATTTTAGCTTGAAGAATTCTGCCGCAGAGCAGCGAGAAAAAAAAGTTTGATAAGATAGATACGCGTTGCTGGCCAACCAGAGCATCGAAAGCCCCGCCTACTCCACTGTTTTTTTCTGGCGGGGTACAACCAAGCGGGACGGGAGCAACGGTAAAGGTACATGTTGAATGTATCTTTCGCGACGCGACGAGACATGAAAGAAAACAAACGTCACAGTCAAGAAGTAGTGGTCGAGGATAACAATAGAAATGACAGTTCTCAAGGACTGAATGGCCATATTATTGATGCAATAACTATATACGAAAACATCAAGGGTGCTCCTTCAAAGGTAGTGGTGGTGTGGCTGCATGCAGAGTACAAACGGTTGGTGGCAGTTAAAAGGGTTTGGGTGAAAGGGCCGGGATCACGCTGGGGCAGGCCGAAAGAGCGTGAACGAAGGACCTGGGAGACTGGGTTGCGTGTTCAAGATGAACCTGTGAACTTGCAGTTTATCTTTTCAACTTTGATATTGTATAAGGCACCTCTAACACAGTTTCTGGCGATTTCTTTTGAACTTTTGAACTAGTTCAGGGGCAATTATTAGGCATCGTACTGGCCCAGGTACTAGTTCCATCGCGCTTTGTTGGACCTTCACGGCGGATGGCTTTTAATTCATTTCCCGTCAAGTTACCAGCTACTTAGGTAGAGTTTTGTGCAGCTCCTGCCCGAGAATTCAATGAATGCTGTACATCGTATGCTTTTGGAAAATGACAGCCCAACGAGAGAGACTCGCCGAGGCAGAGCGAGGGGAGGCACTCTTAGCTGAAGTTATACCAACAAGTGCGCGTAATATTCATCTGGGTACACACTGGTGGCAGTGTGCGAGCTTGTAAGCCAAAGAGCTGGAATTCAATGAACAGAGCATTTCTCTCATCCCTTCTATTTCATTTCACATATGTCACATATATACTTCTATTCAATATGCTGTTATTCAAAACGTGGAAACAGTCCATCAAACCCTCTCCTCCCCTCACTCCTTGTGATGCCTCACGAACGCTCAGTGTCTCACAGCAGCAGAGGGGGGGAGGGGGGGGAGGAGACCGTTTCTCGTCGGCCGTCAAATGACCTTTCGCCGGTCTTTCAAGCCCTTGTTTTATTTTCTACTTGATTCTGTTTTCTTTTACTCTTTGTATTTCGACCTCTGATCCTCGCCTCTCTAGCTGTTTGGTTTTTTTTTTTTTTTTGTCACACGGGCCACGCAATGTCAGCCTCTCGTCGAGTCTTGTTGCGTGGTGGCAGCCCGGCACGACGTGGCACGACGTGACACGACATGGTGCTTCGCCTCGTCCGCTCTGTCTGGCCCAGTTGCTGTCTGTTTCTTGTCTCTGTCTCTGTCTGTCTCTGGCCTGCTGTCTGCTGTCTGCTGTCTGCAGTCTGCAGTCTGCAGTCTCCTACTGTCCCCCTGCTGTCTTAAAGAGAGTCGCTTGCTGCTCTTTGGTTATTCTCTTTAGCTGCACAAAGATTCTATTCTGCAAGACCACCAAGGCCAACAAAATTTGTCCCATCAACCCCAAAACATCATGAACATCCCTCGGCAAGCTGTGAATCCATTCGATGGCGGACCTCGCGAAGGTGCCTTTGGCAATGCGGGCAGCAGCGGCGACGACAGCGATAGCAACACGAGCGGACTCCCTCCGACGCGGCCACCCCTCTTTTCGCCAACGGGTGTGCTCCATGGACCGATCGGGCCGCCCAACGGACCCAGCGGATTTCCCAGGTTGGGAGGTGGCGGCGATGACGATGATGACGACGACGACGACGACGGTGATGGCAGCGGCTCCGGGGGCGCCGGGGGTATTGGCGGTGTCAGTGGTGGTGGTGGTGGCGGTGCCGCTGGACCACAACAGACGAGTGCTGTGAGCCGCCCGACGGCCACGACGACAGCAGACACATGGAACAGCCCGCCGACGGTGGCTCATGCACAGTCGGCGCATCTCAGCTCGTCGGCGATTGCGGGCATCACAGTCGGGTCCGTGGTGATTTTCATTCTTGCTGCCGCTGTCGGGCTATGGCTGTGCACGCGCAAGCGACGGGGTGGTGGTGTTCATGGTGTCGGCGGCGGCCTCCGTGGCGGCCTGATCAAAGGCAAGGATGCCGATGAGCAGGAGAAGATGGTCAAGACGGAGGATGTGCCGTCCGGGATGGAAGCTGGGCCAGCTCTCTTTGGGTCATCTGGGTCATCTGGGTCTTCTCGTCTATCTGGCCCATCTGGCCCATCTGGCCCATCTGGACCAGAGTCGGTGCCTCTTGCGGCGGGAGCGGTCTTGTCGGTAGCGGCACACCACGACGAGCCGCCTGCCTATGAAGAGAGCCAGCAGCTGGCGCGAGCATCTCCCCATGACCCCCTGGTAGGTGCAAGCTCGAGCACCGTCCCGAGCACCATCTCTGGCACCGTCTCGGACGGGTTCCGGCGGTACAGCAGCGTGCGCGTGTCGAGCAGCGGAAAGATAGCGGGAGACAACATTGGAAGCAGCCACATGTAGGAGAGTAGGGAGAGAGAGAGAGAGAAAGAGAAAGAGAGGAACAAGGGAGAAACTTTGCAGTATGAAGAGACAAGAGAAGGACGATGAGATATGAGATCCAGCAGAACAGCCATACACGAATTTATTGGTATCTTTTTCTTTTTCTTTTTCTTTTTTTATTCACTTTCACTTTTCATTCGCATCCAACGTGTAGGACACGCGCGAGACGCCCTTGGAGCGAGAGATCTTGGTGACGCGCGTGGAAGCACCGCACTTGTCGGTGGTGGCGACGTGCGTGCCACCGCAGGGGTAGACCTCGGCGCCGACGATGCGCACGACGCGCCACTTTTCAGCGGGCATCGGCCCATCGGGAATCAGTCTCTCGAGGTTGTTGGCCCGGAAATCGTTGGCATCCCACCAGTCAATCTCGACGGGCATGGCCTTGCTGATGTACTCGGAGAGGCGCGCCTGGATGGGATCCTTCCAGGTGCCGGCAATGGACCCGCGGAACTCGCACGAGGCCGACGAGGGCGCGTGCGACGCCTTGAGCTCGTCAAAGCCCTCAATCTCCTTCTCGACGAGGTGGCGCACGGCCGCGCCGAGCACGTGGCCAGCGGTGTGGAAGCGAGAGTAGAGCACGCGCGCATCGACGTCAATATCTTGGGTGACGGTGGGCCCTGAAGAAAAGGCGGTCGTGGCACCCTCTGACCACTGGCCAAAGTGCAGCACCTGGCCGGCGTGGACAGCATCCATGCGCGCTGACAAGACGGTAAAGACAGCACCGGCCGCGGTCTTCATGGTGCCGACGTCGGACGGCTGGCCGCCACCCTGCGGGTGGAAGATGGTCTCGCGCGTGACAACGGCAAAGTATTCGGGGGCATCATCAGCGAGCCCTTGCTTGAAGAGCGCCTTGTTCGCCGACGCGAGAGAGGCGTAGGGGAGGACGGCATCGACAGTGGTGTCGAGGGTGTAGAGTGTGCCATTGCGCTGAAAGATGAGGTCTGTGCGCGTCGCCGAGGGCGTAGCCGCAGTTGATGCCGAAGCTGGTGTTGATGTCGCGGGGCTCGAAGCCGCCGCCGACGTCGGTGCGGACGGTGCGGTCGATGTTGTCGATGCTGTCGAGGCCATTCTGAATCTCGCTACAGAGGTTACTGTCGCCGTCAATCTCGTCGTCGGTAGACGTAATCTTGAACACCTTGGAACAATGCGAAACATTTACACTCTCGAATGGAAGGTTGGAGAAGCAGTTGATCTAAAGTGCGCGATAGGCAAATCAAAAGGATCCATAGTTTACTGTATATCAACGCCCGAGTAGTATCCGCAAGTGGCAGGTACTAGTACTCTGTAGTATTCTGCGCCCCGGCGCCTTATTTGGAGGCGTTTTGCCCCTCTTCCCCCGTCATGCACGTTAAAATTAGGTAGGTAAAGTAACAAAGGAAAAAAAAAAGGGAAGAAAAATCACGAGAAAAGAGAGACCAAACAGAAAACAAAAGAAAAAAAAAGGAAAAAAACAAGAGGTTGAGAACAGAAAATGCCAAGAATAAAAAGCAACGCTGGCTGAAACAAATGAAATGGGAAAAATGATTGTAAAAGATGCGACCATTGTCGAGAATCTTGTTCACACGAGACACGCAAAACACGCGCTCCATGCTTTTTTTTTTTTGCTTTTATGCTTGCTTTTTTTTTTAGCCATCATCTCCCCACCATCCCACCTCCATGCCTGGCCGCAGCATCGTCGTCCCGACAGCACTAATCCGGACGCTCTTCTTGAACGGCAGCGGCGCTTCAATCGGCGGCGAGTCGGGCCGTGGGATGCCCTCGGAGGTTTGCTTTTCAGAGAGCTTGTCCGCGGCTCTGTCCGTCTTGGCTGCGCTCAGGGAAAACATGTTGGGCAGCGTAGGCGTCAGCGGCTCGGCCGACGGGTCTCGAACGCGTGCCGTGCTCACGTCCATGGGCTCCATGGGCTCCAGGCGGTTGACGCGGCCGCCCAGGTTGTCCCCGAAGCTGTCGCCACTGCTATCGCCACTGCCACCTGAACTCTCGGGCGCATCGTGCTCAAAATCAAACGAGTCATAGGTTCCGACACTGCTCCGGCGGCTCGATGTCGTCGAGCACGAATCTTCGAGAGCCGCGAGCGTCTCGGCGGCCGAGCGGATGATGGGCGGCGGCGAGGGCAGACGGGCCGTGGGTGCCGGCGACATGGGCAGCGACAGAGCCAGACTCGAGCGGCGGAGCGTGGCTGATGGCGGCGGTCCAGACATGCCAGCCAGGCCCGTTTGGAACGAGCTGCGCATCGAGCTCCGGATTCCGGCCGACGGCGGCACGGGGAACGGCGTGTCCTCGAACCGCATGGGCGCATCCGAAAAGCTGAGCCGTTGCAGGGGCTGAAGAGGTTGCAGCGTCAGCGTGAGTGCTGGGCGTCTGCGCTCTTTGGGTTTGGGTGCTGGGAGAGCTTGCGATGTCTGAGATGCCTGAGATGCCTGAGATATCCGAGATGGCAGCACTTGTCTAGGCGACACGGACGAGTCCGACGTCTTGGACGACTCGGACGTCTTGGAAGACGTCTTGGGCGACACCGACGGCGACGATGGCGACGTCTCCGACTCGGACGACAAGGATTCGAGCACGGCCTCGGGCGACTGGGCATAACCGACATCGGCAAAGATGGAGTCGCGCATGCGCAGGCGCTTGTTGCGGAGAGCCGCCAGCAAGATCTCTTCTTGGCGGGTGACGGCCATGATGCGGTCGTGCGTTGCCTGGGTGTGGGTGAGCATGGGCTCTTCCGCTGGCACGGGAGGCATCGACCGTGGCGACAACGGCGGCGGCGTCACTTGTCTGGTGGGGATCTTGATCGGAGTCTTGGTAGGAGTTTTGGTGGGGGTCTTGGTAGGAGTCTTGACGGGCGTCTTCGTTGGCGCCGTTGACGGTGCCGTCGTCTGTGCCGTCGTCTGTGCCGTCGTCTGCGCCGTCGTCTGCGACACTGCCTGCGCTGTTGCCTGCGGCTTGGCCGGCGGTTTGGTCACCACCTTGGCGTTACCCCGGTAGGATGCACCCTGCGCCGGCACCATGGTAATCGCCCGCGCCTCGTGCACCGTGTACGTGGCAGCAGCTTCGTGGTCGATGGAGTTGGCCGTCTGTGTCGAAAAGGTCGAGTCGCGGTTGCGCCGCGTGCCCCGTGTCGAGGTACTCGTGCTGCGCGAGAAGGGGGCCAGTGAAGGGAGAGGAGGAAGGGTGGGCAGAGGAGGAATCGATGGCACCGACGTGGACAGGGTCGTCGACGAGGCCGAGGGTCCCGGCATCGACGGCATCGAGGCCACCTTTTTGGGACCGCGCCTCGCCGCCGCCAGCGGCTCCTCCTCTTCCGAGTCGGACGACAGGGAGAGCACGCTCGTCTGCTGCAGGTCGAGGTCGAGCATGCTCTGGTTGGTGCGTTTCGAGTTGTGCGAGGTGCGCGTGTGCCGGCTCGATATGCTTGTTGCGCATTCGTCCACGGTCGGCTGCAGCGTGGGCATACCCGACATGGGCATGGGCATCCCGGGCATCCCTGGCATCCCGGGCATCCCAGGCATGGGAATGTCCATCTCCAGCTGGTCGGCATTCGAGTAGCCGCCGAGGTAGGCGGCAATGTCCTTGTAGGTCGATGGGTTGCGGAAGGGCGGCATGGCTGGCACAGCATGGCGACCACTCCGACCGCTGCGTGCGCTGCTCAGTCCGCTCTTGCCGCTCTTGCCGCTCTTTGCGCTCTTTGCGCTCTTTGCGCTCTTGGTACTCCTTGCGCTGCTGTCGGCCTGAATGTGTCCATTGACCTCGTCGCCCCCGAGAGGGCCCTCGTCCTCCCCTGCGCCCTCCTCCCCCTCCTCTTCTCCGTCCAGGTCATAGTTGATGTCGCGAAACATGGTCTGCTCGTAGTGGTCGTAGAGGTTGCGCAGGCCGGCTTCTTCGTGAGCAGGGATGGATCTTGCCGACTCGCTGTATGGTATTGACGGCTGCTGCTGATGTTGATGGTGCTTATGCAGACGATGCGTGGCTGTACTTTTTGCGCTGCCTCGTCGGCTTCGTGGTCTGCCCGTATAGTCGGATGGTGCCAGTATGGACGATGGTGTGCGAGCATCCTCGGCGCTATCGTGACTTTTGTCCGAAAACATTCTCGTCAGATCGAGCGCCGAGGGCTTCTTCTTGCTCGTCTTGTTCGCCTTCTTGCCCCTGGCCTGGCGTGCGGCATGGGCCATGCTGCCGTCCATGTCGAGGAGCGAGCTAGCTTTGGAGGGAAGGCCCCTCGACGAGGTAGGCCGCTTCAGCGCTGGCAGGCCCATGGCCATGGCGCTGCTGGACGTCTGCTGCGAGATGACCAGTGGCACCTTGGACTTGTCATAGAACGAGACAATGGTCGAGCTCGACTGTTTGCGCCGCAGGCTCGAAGCATCGGTGATGGAGACGGGAAATTCGTGGTCGACAGGCGACTGAAGGTACTGGCCATGTTGTTGTTGTTGCTGGTGCTGCTGATGCTGCTGATGCTGTAGGTTCTGCCGGTGTTGTT
This sequence comes from Intubia oerlemansii, assembly GCA_020002355.1. Lineage (NCBI taxonomy): Eukaryota > Fungi > Ascomycota > Sordariomycetes > Ophiostomatales > Ophiostomataceae > Intubia > Intubia oerlemansii. The sequence continues at coordinate 20,993 of JAGKRZ010000113.1, read as the reverse complement.
GACCGTGTGGCTGACTGTATGCTCCAAAGGATCGCGGTAGCACACCCGACTCTTCGTAGGCTTGGGGAGCGGCGTGCTGGACTGTGTAGGCTTCCTGATCATCGCGGATAAATGTCCTCGCATGTGTGCTGTCGGAAACAGTGATGCTGATGCCGGCCTCGGACGGAGCAGGGCCAAAGCCGGGAGTAGGCGGACCTCCGAGGTCCATGTTGTTGGCTCGGCGAGGCATCGGCATGTCGGCCGCCTCCCTCCTGCGGCCGGGCAGCGGGAAGTTGAAGCGAGGCATGTCGACGACGTCGATGATGCCGACAATGTCCGACGAGATTCAAAGGGAGAAGAGAAGGATAAAAGTGGTCGGTCCCTCACCCTCCACTAGAGAGGCTGGGCGAGGGGCTGTATATGAAATGGAGAGAGGCGTGAAATGAAGAAGAAAAGAAAAGAAAAAAAAAAAAAACGACAAGGAGCGGTAAGGATGAAGAAGCGGTGGATTGGGCGGGCTATCCTGTCATCGTTTGTCGACTCGTTGCGCAGTCTCTCTTGCCTCTTGACGTCCGACGATAGGAGCGAGGGCTGGCCTTCTTTTCGAATTCGTTTGTCTTCTTTTGCTGCCGTGCCGCGTCGGTTGCCAGACGGCGATTTCTCGTATTCCGTCCCAGGCTCAATAGATGGCGTCGACAAGTGGTGCCTGGATGTCTTGGTCTGTGATTAACACCGAAAAGCATCCGCTGTTGTGCTTTGTGGTTTGTGCTTTGCTTTGGCCGTCGTGCAAACAGGCGTTGGACAATGTCTAACTCTTTTTTCTTTCCTCTCTCTCTCTGTGTGTGTGTGTGTTGCTTTTGTCGGATCTCTGACGGGATCGAGTGCCCCGAGTGAGACAAGCGGGAAGGAATAAAAAAGAGTGTGTGTGTGAGTCGGAAAGAGAGTGAATGTAAAAGAGAGACAGGTGGAGGACAAAGGACAAGAGAAAGACAAAGGCGGAGGTCGAGGGCGGTCGGATGTGGATGTGGATGCGGTGAAATGCTGTGAGGCGCCGATATTGCTTTTTTGGCGCTGGGTGGGTGTCCTTGGGTCTTTTGGGCTTTTGGGCTTTTGGGGGTGTCTGGGGTGGGAGGGGGGTTCATGCGCTGACCTTTTCTTTTTCTTGGCTTTTTTTTCTCCTCTTGTTTCTTTTCCTTTTTCTTGTCTAATTTTTTTCCTCCTCGAGTTCTTTCCTTTTTTGGATTGTTCCTTTTTTCTTCCTTCCCTTCGTTTGCTTATTCCAAATTAAAGAAAAAATTCGTCGACGGCAAGAATTGCGACCCGAGACATGCAACGCGCAAGGGAGAGAGAGGAAAAAATTAAAAATTAGAATAAAAAGAATAAAAAAGAACACCAGTGAGACTGCGGGATGAAACACGACTTTGCTGCCCTTTTCCTCTCTTTTTTCTCTTTTGTGTCTGGGCGTTTTTCCTCTTGCTGGTGTTTCGTCTTTATTTCTCCTCTTTCCCGCCGTATCGTCGTATCGTCGTTTCGTCGCTTCGTCGTTCCCGTCTCTTGATTTCTCGGCTGCTTTTTACTGCTTCCTTTCGTTTGGCTCTCGTCTCCTCCGACTCTCGTCCCGCTCCCCTTCTTCCTTGCACGGCAGGTGCAGGGGGACAAGGGTATGGAGTAATGTACGAGTAAGATACATGGACAGAGTACTGGTGTTCTTTTAGCGTTCCATGCGGTGCCCATGTACATGCACTCCGTACTCTCTCTGTACTCCGTACGGAGTGGTACCTCTGTACGACGTAAGATTACTTCACGCGCGCTCGAGCTGGAGAGATGAAAGTGCCGTGTTGGTTTGAGACGCGGGCGGAGCGTGGCGGAGCGGAAATGGAAGAAATAGCAAACCAAGCAAGAATGACAGCGGAAACACAGAAAAGCAGAAAAAAAAAGAGAGAAAGGGAAGATAGCACAGAAAACAGGCACCAAAAAAGCGGAAGAGGAAAAAAAGCCCGCCGTTCACAAGAAACCCATACGGAGTACGACACCTGTGAAGAAGAACGACCCCGTTTTCCGCACTCGTTCTTTCCCTTTGTTCATCTGGCTCCTCCTCCAGCGGGGCAGCTGGCCACACAGTGGAGGGCCTTTTCCCTTTCTCGCCTCTTCTGCTCTTCTGCTCCTCTGGCTCATGGATGACCCCTGTCCGCCAAGATATATGCCCCTGCTTTGAATGGGTAGCACTTGTCCCCTTTCAGTGCTAGCGTCAGGTACAATATGCATGTACACAGGCTAGTACCATGGAAGCGATGAAGAACATGGGACCTGTGCTGAGATGAGCGAGAGATTCGATGGAAGGCCAATGCGACAAATTGGGAAAGCGGGAAAAAAAGAAAAGAAACCGAAGAATGAGTACGGAGTACGCGTAGAGAGAGCAAAAAAGAGGAGAAGAAGGACCATACGACGCAAGGGGACGGGGGCGGTAGGGGACGAACAGAGAAAGGAGAAACACAAAGGCCTGGAAAAGGAAGGATAAAAAGGACGAGAGACAAGTGAACGAACGAGTTCACCGATAGACGGTTGCAGAAAGCTAAGAAACGCGGGGAGGCGGCAAGGGATCATCGGCTGGAGAAAGACAAATAAAGACTGCACGTTGTAAAATCGTACAGCGTACTTGCGTACATGTATCTTACGATACTTGTGTAGCCCCTTGGCTTGTACTTTTGTACCTATCGTACTTTGGGCATCTGTACCCTCACTCTTATGCAAATCATTATGCCACCACCCCTGGCCATGTCGCATCGGCGGCTGGTACGTTGCTTGCAGAGCGAATGCAACGCGAGGAGATGCATCTCTCTCCCCAGCCGATCCAATACGAACATGCGGTAGGACATGACCGCTCCAAAGATGCACGCTGCCGTCAGTGCGTATCGTCGTGTCATTCACTTCCTTGTATCGCATCATTTTCCGCGCGCTCTATTGCATCGTGCTCTAGGTTTTTCACCGGCAATTCCCGACCTCTTGCATCTCTCCCGCCTCTGCCGTCTCTGCCGTCTCCGAGTGTCCCGTCCCCTCCACCTCGTCCGCTTCTCCTTTCCTTTTTTTCTTTTTTTGTCGGAAAAAAATCCGTCGCGAATATACGAGTATTCATGTGCCGTGGCGCATGGGCCGCTATTAGCCATGTTTCGGACTGTCGCCATACGACATTTTGTGAGAAACGACAGAAAAATACACACAAATACGGAGTACATGTACGGAGTAATATGTACGGAATGCTCAATGCTCGCTGGCAGCGTATCCTGTCTCTCGTGAGATACCTACACTATACAAATACAAATACACGTATGCACACTGAAGGTGCGATACTCGTAGGCCTGCCCACAGCGTGCCCCTGTTTGTGGAACATGTCGGGCATTTTAGCGTCGGTACAGCAGCTGTCTGGGTCCATTGGTGCCCGCTGTCTAGCTGTCCCGCTACTGTCTAGGGGTTTGTCTAGCAGTGTTTAGGGCTGTCTGGTTAGGTTTGACAGCAACGAATGCCACTAAAGAGAAGCTAGTTTTTTTTTTTTAAAAAAAAAAAAGAAGTGGCGAGATAAGCCACGTTTTTACGACTCCCGATGAAGAACTACGAGTACGACGAAATTATGATGCATTAAAGACATAGGTGATCAACAAAAAAGGTCACAATATGCCAAGAGTGCACTTTAAAGCACACACTCAGCTTTGCCGATCGACTACTCAAAGATGGTATTGATCAAGAGTCCCTGTCCCAAAAAGGCCCCGGCCATCTCGTAGATTTGTTGGAGTCCCCTGATTACTCCGAAGATGGTCAAGGTGCCGGACCAACAAAAGTCAAGGGTCCTTGTTGGTGACCCCTTGTCCAAGAGCCAAGAGTGCCTGTTGGTATTGATCACGACCTACATGTACTCGTACCTAGGTGTCCTCTCAACCTCGTCGCTTGGACTCTTTTTGCGCCCAAAGCCCTCATCATTCTCGTGAAATGTGACATATGACAGAACCACGCGAGATGAGGGCCCAGTGATCAGCAGCACGCAATGGGGACAGGGCCCTGTGGGCGGAGAACGGAGTACGCCGTGGAGGCAGGAGGACGTGTATTGGGTGTGCGAGAGGTAGTATTGGCTCTGCGCTGATGGGTGTTTTCGCGGCCCATCGCGGTCACATGACGACCCACTGCAATTTTCTTTTTTTTTTTTTTAAAAAAAAAAAATATTTTCTTTTTCTTTTTCACGACGTAATGCCTCTTTGCTCTCTCTAATTACCCTGGTCAGCCGTAGGTCGCCGACTGTCATTTTTTTTTCTAATTCGTTGGAATGAACAAGGGTCATGAACAAGGACAAGCTTCGTTGCGTACGAGAGAGGCAATAGGCCGTCAAACGAAAACACGCACGGTCGCCAGAGTAAAAAGAGGAAAAAGATCCAACTGCCGGCAAGCGATTTCACGATGCGAGCGAGTAATGGAGAGGGAAGATCGTACGAGCGGTATTTGCTGTGGGCTCGCGGCTGAAATCAAAATTCATGCAATAAAATCATCACTTGTTGTTTACTACTCGTAGTCATTCACTAGTCATTCTCGTCATATTCCTGTCATGGCCATATCACATTCACGTCTAGTTTAAGCCATTGTTTATTAAACGAAGAGTAAACAATAGCTTTTTCTTGACCCTATTCATATTCTTCATTTCAAGTACGGCTTACTGTTAGTTCAGTCAGCTTCTGCTATCTTTGTTCAGTTGCCACGTTTTTTTGTTCCATCCCCCTTTGTTTACTTTCTTGTTCATCTCACGATGCTCCCCCCAAATATTCTCATGACCCCTACTCCGAACATGCTACACCGTGGCAGTGAACGATATTGAACAAGCAAGCATGTTTCTCATCGTATTCTACTAAACAATGCATCTCATTCATCGCGATGTATTTAAGAGCCCCTAAAGTCGACAGAACTATCGTGATGTCTCTTGTCTCCTCATCCTCACCAGCATCTTCAGTAATTATCACACTATCATCACCATTTCTCACTTTCACATCCACAGTTCAAAACATGTGCTACCGCGTCGCTATCGTGTGGCCCTGCGGCCATGCTTCTTTTCTCAAGGTCGATTTCTGCGAAAAGGCAGAGATCAAGGCCGCGAGCAAAAAAGACAAGCGTCACGGCATGGCCAAGTTTTCCTGCGACAAGGTGGATGTGAAGTGGGAGTCTGTAAACCCCTCCAAGCAGCCCTACTGTCCTGCTTTTGGCTGCGGCCGCAAGAGCCCGGACGGCAGCAAGGACGGCAGCAAGGACGGCGACAAGGACGGCGACAAGGACGGCGACAAGGACGGCGACACGGACGTCAACACGGACGGCGACACGGACGGCAACACGGACGACGATCACGCCGCCGAGGAGTGCTGGTCGTGCTGCAAATGCATGGCCCTGACCAGCGGCGGCGCGTCGGCCGGCAACATGCCTCCTTTGCTGCGCCACCACACGACCTTGGCCACCAAGACGTTCACCCGCAAGACGTCCAACATCTCGCGCTTCGCGCCCACCATGACGCCGCTCGAGGCCTTTGCCAACCTCAACGTAGACCACACGTGCGGCGAGCGCATCCTTGTCGCCGAGCTGCAGGACGACATCCTGGCATGCAAGGACGCGCAGCTGACCGTGGACTCGGGCCTGTCGTACCTCGTTGCCCAGCGCGCCCACCGCCGGCTGTCCCGCAGAGGCACCACAGCCCTGACGGCGCGCGTGACGCCCGATGATGTCCGCAGCGCCTCCCGCCTGCTCCGTCAGCACAAGCCGTCCCGCAAGGTCTTGAAGGCGTGGAATGCCAAGGACAAGAAGAGCAAGGACAAAGGTAAGGACAAGGACAAGGGCAAGGACAAGGGCAAGGGACCGGAGACTGAGACTGTCGGTCAAGTCGCCGAAGCCGTCCTCGACACGGCCGCCGATATCGATTCCGGCTCCGACACTCCGGCTCCTCTGCTCTCCGACATGCCCTTCCGCGGCCCCGTCTACTCTCCCACCGGCTGCCGCCATGAGCGCTGCAGCGACTGCACTGCTTGGGTCCGCTGTCCCTGCGACTGCGATTGCACGCTCCTCGTGCCCAAGACGCGTCGTCGCTGCTTCAGCTGCGTCCAGGGCATGTGCGTCAAGAAGATTAAGACCAAGAAGTCCAGCAAGGCCAAGGACGTCAAGGACGTCAAGGAGGCCAAGGAGGTCACCGAGGTCAACGACAAGGAGACCGTGACCGAATCCTCCTCTCTTCCCGCCGCGCGCACGCCTGAGATGCCTGCTCGTGAGACAGTGCCCGTTGTGCGCACGTCTCCCAGAGCGGAACGTCTCAAGGCCATCCGCGAGCGCTTTGCCAAGATCATTTCGCAGTAGGGTAAGTCAACGATGATATGTGACAGGTGAGTTTCAAGGTAAGCTTTCGATTGTTTTTTTCCCCAAAAAATAAAACGTAGAAAAAAATTATTAAAATTGTAAAAAAATTATTTTCAAAAATGTTGAAAGAATTCAAATGCCAAATATGTTGTGAAAATCAAAATCAAAACCCACCCGATGAAAATAATAAAAAATAAAAATAAAAAGCGAAAGAAATATATTGCAAGCCGAATCATCTACAAGTAGATACCTGCAACATTCATTCGGCCGGGTGATTTCTATTTTTTTTTTTTTTTTTTTGTTGAGTTCCTGAAAAATAAAAATAAAAAAATAGGTATGCCCAAACTTGCATCTACCTATGCAGACCGACTTTTCGCCAAGACGTCAGGAGTGTGTTTTGGCTCCCATAGTCGGTGGCAAATGCAAATCTTGCTGACCGCTGGTTTGGGGGTTTTGGGTACTGTTCGTTGCCTAAGATTGTTTAGAGGCGATTGCCCCTGAGGCACGGGTAAGATACAGCGGGAGTCTAGACCACTGTGCACGCAAGGCGCAACAATGCCAGACGTATACCAAGAAAATCGTAAAAAAGTGTTGCAAGCTGTTGTGCAAATCTGGAAAACGGACAAACGGGCAAAAAGAACAATCACATCGACTGTGCGTCCACGAGGACATTTTCAAGATGAAAATTAAGCGCAGCTGACCAAAACACTTGTAGAACGCAGCATGTTACGGAGTAGTTTAGCGGCCCAGCTTTTGCCGAGAGTCACGCTATTTCCCCGCGAAGCAGCCAAAAAGGGGCAAGAGCAGTGATGTCGCGTGCAGTTTATGCAGCCCCTAGCCTGCAGCGCACAGCTTGCAGCTGATTGCCAAGAACCTAAAACAGAGCAAGGCACGAAAAGCAGCCCAAAGGTAAGGTACATCGCCCATGTACCTCTTACTGTGACACCCTGGGAAAGAGATGCCCTTTGACGTTTCCAACGCGTCGCATTCCTGCATCTTTGGGGTCATCTTTTTGTTGGGTCAGCTTGGGATTTCTCTTCGTTCTCTCTTTCATCTCTTTGTTTCTACTCATCCCCTTCATCTCAACATCTCCCACCACCCCCCTTACTTTCCTGTCTTCCCGTGCAACGCGAGGTGCATGTCTCATTCAAAACGACCGCTCTCCAGGCTGCGCAAAACACGTGGCATCACACAAGAGGACGAGAGAGAGGGGATCAGGAGACGGACACAAGAAGCCGACAAAGAGAGCAAGGACGGAGTGTCCGCAGAGACAGCAAGACGGCAAGACGACACGACGACTCGCTGCCGACGACGGGACCGATAGGCTGACTCTGACGCCGAAATCCACCGACAGAAGACAAGCGCTGGGCATCGTTGTGAGCTGCCCTTGACGCAACATCTTGGACTTGTTCCATCTTCCCCATCAGCATCGACATCACGACTTTGACCTTTCCTTCCCTTCCCGTCGTCGTCCTCCTCTCGACACTTACCCCGCCATGGCTGGCCAAGGCCCCTCGATACTGGGTGTGTCCATGAAGCACGTCGCTCTGGCCACAGTAAGTTGCTGCGCCACGCTGCCCAGAGCTAACCCCCTCCATTACGGAACATGCTCGCAGCGTCTCCCGATGACACGCTTTGACATCCTACTAACACTGCCTCTCTTTCTTAGCTCACCATCCAAAACGCCCTGCTTACACTGCTCCTCCACTACTCGCGCGTTGTCGCTGCAGCACCCAATGGCCATCGATACCTGCCTTCCACGGCCGTCTTTCTCAACGAAGTCTTGAAGCTGAGCATATCTCTCTGCTTCGCCCTCAACGAGGTCTCCCAGACTCTTGCGCCGCAGACACCGGCCACGGTTCTCTTTGAACAGCTCTTCCGCAGCGTCTTTTCGGCCGACAGCTGGAAGTTGGCCGTGCCCGCTGCGCTCTACACCCTGCAAAACACCCTGCAGTATGTCGCTCTCGGCAACCTGCAACCCGTCCACTTCCAGGTCCTGTCGCAGCTCAAGATTCTAACGACGGCCTTTTTCTCTGTCATCTTGCTGCGCCGCGCCCTGTCCATCCGCCGCTGGTCGGCCCTGGTCGTGCTGACGGTCGGCGTTTCCATCGTTTCCTTTGCAGCCACGTCCACGGCTGTTGCTGACGCATCCTTTCCGCGGTCCATGCACGAGCTTGGCCACCTTGTTGGCAGCGCCGGAAATGTCGCCTTTGAGCTCACCCGCCGCTCCGCCTCGTACCAGGGCATCGACGAGGACCTGGACGGCTCCGACGGCACGCCCGCCTCCATGAACCCATCCCTCGGCCTCGTTGCCGTCCTCGCCATCGTCACTCTGTCCGGTCTCAGCGGCGTTTACTTTGAAAAGGTCCTCAAGGATGGCGGTAGCGGCTCGTCCGGCTCGTCCGCTTCCCTCTGGACGCGCAACGTCCAGCTCTCGCTCTTTGCCTTGCCGCCTGCCCTCCTGGTCGGCGTCATGTGGCGCGATGGCACCGAGGTCCTCGCCCACGGCTTCTTTGCCGGATACACACCCGTCGTCTGGATGGTGGTCTTGGTGCAGGCCGTCGGCGGTATCCTGACCTCCCTCTGCATCCACTATGCCGACAACATTGCCAAGAACTTTGCCACCAGCATCAGCCTGCTCATCAGCTTTGTCGTCAGCGTCGCCGTCTTTGGATACTCGGTCACGCTCGTCTTTGCCCTCGGCTCGCTGCTGGTCCTTGTTGCCACGTACCTCTATGCCGCTGCGCCCGCCGACGACAGCAAGTCTGCCAAGCACCGTCCGCCTGCTATCCAAATTGTCGCCTACGAAAAGACCACGATTGATCGCATGCGCACGCCCACACCGCAGCCGCCCTTGTCGGCCAGCGGCGATCTCCTCCGTGCCGCTGTCGGACTCTCTACCTCTCGTCCGGCGTCGCCCATGGGTCGTCAAACCCGTGCTGGTCGCAAGTCGCGAGAAGAGTAGCCTCATGAACAGATGGAAAAGACACGAAAGACGCTGGCGTCTTTCTTTTTCAAAGGATCGATGGAACCATTAAAAACAATTGGTCATTTTTATTTTTATCTCTTTTTTTTATTGATACCAAAGAAAATCATTTATATAGGCAACGAATGCATGATGCCTTGCTTTTTTTGGCCATGACATTTCACGACATCTGCCGGCATTCACATTCTGTCACGTGAAGACGCGTTGGTATCGCGATGTGAGGAAGGTGCACTGCATGACGTTTGACAATAAATGGAAGGCGCATACGGACGAATGTTGACAAAAATGGAAGGACCGGCATCGGTTTACAACACCAGGAGGAAGGCGCCACCATGGTATCTTGGTCGCTCCTTCTGAACTATCTGCTGTGGTGGGTTGAGGCAACCCCCCCCGAGCCGGGGAGCTCAGAAAATGGGTGGCATCATGACATTGCGACACCTCATCATGAGCTTTGTTCAGTCAAACAGCAATACAACATAGCCAACTGCACCGACATGGCACCACCGCGACAAAGACACCAGTTTCCGGACTACTTTGGCACGTCGAGCAGCTCGACCTCACGATGGCAGTCTCATGCCGTGGTCGACGATGATGATGCCGACGACTATGAAATCGAGGAGATGCGAGGAAATACGTACTCGCGTCGTCAGACGTCGTCCGTGATGCCCCCGCCGTACTCGCGCAACAGCTCGATCCGTTTAAACTGGGACGCGCCCGTGCCTCAAGAGCCAGAACCACAAGCACCTTTGGACAGGCTGGGCAGGCCAGGCGCGGCAGAGCCAAGAAATTTTATACGCGACTTTGCCTACACCGGATACACTGGGCGCGCTTCATCCGTCGCGCCACGAAGTATCCCGGCACGGCCAGTGGCTTATGCGAGTGCTTCACAGACACCGCGTCGACGACCGCCGGCAAAGAGGACTCTAGGCGGCGGCGACGTCTACCACCAGGACGAACTAGATGATCTCGAGTTGCAGTCGCCGTGGTCGAGCCAGCAGCCCCAAGCACGTCAGCCATACCGTCTTTACGGAGCTCAGGGAAGTCACCTCGCGGTACAGCCACAGCAACGCCAGCCTGATCTGCTGATGCCACCGCCAACATCGCGTCTCGCATCACCATCTCCCATGAGCATGCGGCCAACAGCTCGACCGACAACTCGACCAACTGCAAGTTCTGCAGCACGGCAAGCTGCAAGGCCGGCACCACCACCACCACCATCACAATCAGCACCAACGGCACCACCTGTCCTCCGTCCATCTGTTCAACCACAGTATCGGCCTGCTCCGCGCATATCTGGCATCGACCTCATCCCAACATCGTCCATTGATCCGCGCTTCCACTCCATCTTCCCCTATGAGCATTTCAACGCAGTCCAGTCCAACTGCTTCTCTTGCATCTACTCTTCCAGCGACAATGTCGTTGTCGCCGCCCCAACTGGCAGCGGAAAGACGGCCATATTTGAACTCGCCGTCTGCAACATGATTCTACAACGCCCAGCCAAGGATTTCAAAGTCGTCTACCAGGCGCCCACAAAGGCGTTGTGCGCAGAGCGCACTCGTGACTGGCAGAAAAAGTTCAAGGGCTTGGGCCTCACAGTCGCCGAGTTTACCGGCGACACCTCGGCCTTTGAGGTCCGCCGCGTTCGCACGGCCTCCATCATTATCACCACGCCCGAGAAGTGGGATTCCATCACACGCAAATGGTCCGACCACGGTGACCTGCTCACCACCATCAAGCTCTTTCTCATCGACGAGGTCCATATCCTCAAGGATATGCGAGGTGCCACCCTCGAAACGGTCGTCTCACGCACAAAGACTCTGGGCAAAGATGTCCGCTTCGTCGCCCTCAGTGCAACCATTCCCAACACTGCCGATCTAGCCCAGTGGCTCGGCCTGTCTCATTCCATGCCTGGAACACCCGCTCGCACATTCGTCCATGGTGAACAGTTTCGTCCTGTCCAGCTGAAAAAGGTGGTCCTTGGCTACAACATCGGTGGTGGCGGCGGAGGCGGAGGTCCTGGCGCAGGAGGCAGCGGCGGTGGCAACGAGCATACCTTTGACAACATTCTTGACGACCAGCTTCCAAACCTCATCATCAAGCATGCTCAGGGTAAGCCAACCCTCATCTTTTGCTTCACGCGAAAGTCGTGCGAGAGTGCTGCTATGGTCCTGGCCGATTACTGGAACATGTGCGCACCTCACCAGAAACCCTGGCCTGCTCCCGACGCCGCCATTCGTACAGCCGCCACGAAGCTTCAGACGACCGTCGCCAACGGCATCGCCTTCCATCACGGCGGTCTCGAACGCCATGACCGCGCTGCCATCGAAGAAGCTTTTCTCACTGGCCAGCTGTCCATTGTCTGCTGCACCTCGACGCTGGCTGTTGGCGTCAACCTACCCTGCCACACGGTCATTCTCAAGGGCACCATGGGCTACCAGAACGGCAAGTTTTCCGAGTACGACGAGTTCGAGGTCATGCAGATGATTGGCCGCGCTGGCCGTCCGCAGTTTGACACGAGTGCAACAGCCGTCATCCTGACGCGTATCGAGACTCGCGACCGGTACCTCCACCTCGAATCGGGCACGCAGATCGTCGAGAGCACGCTGCACCTCAACCTCATTGAGCACCTCAATGCAGAGATTGTTCTCGGAACCATTACGTCGCTGTCCACGGCCGTACACTGGCTGCAGGGCACTTTTCTGGCTGTCCGACGGCGCCAGAATCCAAACCACTACAGGCTCACAGATGGGCAGACGGAAATCGAAGGCGGCCCAGTCTCCATTGTCAACGACCAAGAAAGGCTCGAAGCCATTTGCAAAAAAGGCATTGCCCGGCTCGCCGACGCCGGTATGCTCCGCTATGTCGATGACGCAGAGACCAAGTTTACGAGCACCGCCTACGGAAGCGCCATGTCAACGTACATGGTGCGCTTCGACACGATGGTGCTCATGCTCGGCATGCTCAACAAGCCAGACAAGCAGAGCCTGACCATGGACGTCTTTCTCAACACGCTGTGCCGGGCTTCCGAGTTTGAGGAGTACCGCGCCAAGACGGCCGAACGGTCGATGCTGCGGGAGCTGCACAAAGCCCATGACGACCTTCCCTTTCCGCTGCGCAGTGCTGGCGGCGGCGATAGCACGTCGTCTGGACATGCCAGCGTAGCACCTAGCATCACCGAGACGTGGCAAAAGATGTCTCTGCTGATCCAAGTCGAGCTTGTCCGCGGCAACCTGCCGTACCAGCAGCGCATTGCTTTCGAGGCGCGCCAAGCGATGGAGTGCATGCAGCGCTTGCTGGAGAGCTGTCTCGTCTGCGCCGTGGCCGACAGCCATGGAACAGCTGCGCAGCTGGCCGTGACGCTGTCGCGAAGTCTAGCCGCCCGCGCCTGGGAGGGTCATGCCGCACAGCTCTGCCAGGTTCCCGATATCGGTCCCGTCAACATGAAGAAGCTTGTTGCTGCGCGCGTGACGACCGTGCAAGCTCTTGCTGATGCTGGTGCTGTCGGCATCGAGCGGCTACTCGCCAAGAACCCGCCGGCCGCCATGAAGATGGCCGACTGTCTCAAAGATTTTCCACGACTGGCCATCGATGGCGAGGTGGCATGCTGCACAGAGCAAGATGGCCAAGAAGCCGTGGCTCGCGTCCGATTCAGGTGTACCAATCCAGGCGGTGTGCCCAAATGGAGAGGCAAAATGCCGTCTCTAACGTTCTTGGCTGTTACGGCAGACGACGGTATTCTGCTGCACATCTGGCGCGGCAAGCTTCCCGTTCCTGCGGGAGAGCACTCTGTCCTATTCTCTGTCGACGCCCGATACGCCCAAGACGTTGTGTGCTACGTGTCGTGCGACGATCTTGTTGGGACGATGGCATCTGCGCGCTTGTCAAGTGTGCAGGCTGGTCGAGACGAGGTGCGGAGTGACCTGCGCGCCGCTCGTGCATCGCGAACGAATCGTGCAGGACCTGGCACGCGCACAGCCCTGGACAAGTGGCTAGGGTCGGCCAGCAACAGCAGTAGCATCCGGAACGAAGCGACAGCCCCTACTTCAGAGCCGAGGCCGCCGCCGACCCTGCAGACAACCAACCAGGCGCATCCAGCCAAGAGACAGAAGCAGACGTCTCATATGAACCTATCCAATGACTCGAGCGACTCGTTTGCCTTTGCGGCTCCCCACGTATCATGGTCTGGGGGTCAATCGAGCTCGTTGAGCAAGCCACGACACTGCAGCGGTGGCGGCGGGACCCAGACGGATCCCTTTACGCTCGATTCTGATGATTCTGGCTCGGACGACTTTGACACGGATATTTTTGACGACATTGAGATTCCTGAGATGAGTACGGACGATCGTCTAGCAGCTATCCAAGAATCACCTGCCACGACAAACAGCAGTGGTGTATCTCTAGCTGCCATGACAAAGACGCCCAAGAAGACACCCATACAGACACCCAAGCAGACACTCAAGCCGAAAGAGACACCAAAGAGTGCGAAGAGTGCGAAGAGTGCGGCTACGAAGCCGACCAAGAGCGAGGGCAAAGTGGTAGAGCCGGCACCAACAAGTGCTTGCCTTTCTACACGCAAGCGCAAACAAAAGTCTTCTCCGGCAAAGGTATCACCGCCTCGTTTCAAGAGGGACTTTGCACATCTGGGCTGGGACGATGATAGCGACGAGGACATCGAGGTCATGAGACTGGACCAGATGGGCAAGGGAGCAGGAGACATGGTGAGGGAGACTGTGCAAGATGCCTGCCAAGATGAGGAAGATGTAGAGGAGACCTCGCTGCACGAGAGTCAGAGACCTCAGGACCCCGCGGCGAGCCAAAAAGCAAAAGAGGAACCGGCCGTCCTTGACAAGGCAGAGGAGGTGGCTGACACTGGATTTGATCCGGAGGAATCAGGAGCGAGTGATGACGACGATGATAAGGAATATCGGCTAGAGGAGGCTGTGCAGTGTACGACAGGAAAAGAGCAACAAATCGAGAGAGAGGATGACGGAAGAGAAGAGGAAGCACCATTTCCCGCCGGAAGCAGCGAGCCGAGCTGGGTCAACACGTCCAACAGCAGCATTATTGATTTCCTGAGGGGACATGTCAAGTTTGTGTGAGTTGAAAAGGGGTGGTTAAAAGAGTTTGCAGTTGTACATACAGTTTCACATTTCTCTTTTCATTTTAATAGAAGCAATAAGGAATCAATTCGAGAATGAAAATAAAGCACATAAAAACAGAAAACAGAAACACAGGAACCCGCTGCAGGATGACTGCTTACCACGCATGGTCCCCATACGCTGGTCGGGGTATCTAGCAATCAAGCAGAAGACAGTGCAAACAGAAAAGCAAAATATGAAAAAGCAACAGAGTGTGAGAACGGCACAGACGCTCAGAAACGAGAGATCCCCTCCCTTCCTGAGCATAGTTGTGCCGCCTTAGTTCTCGTCCTTTTCGACAACGACTTCGTCCACCTGAGCACGGCCGACGCACTGGTACTTGCGGAACTGACGGGCCGGGAGCTTGGCCATGAACTGCTTCTGTTAGAGAAAAACCGAAGGACAGAGAGTGTGTGGCAGAAAACTGCAGTACAACGTACCATTTCGTCAATTTCTTCGAGGGTGCGGCCCTTGACTTCGGGGAGGTAAATATATACCCAAATTCTGACGGTTAGCATTGCCAAGTATATCGAATATGTAGGTACCTCTAGCCAGACATGGAACAATAAAAACGACGTACGCGGCAATGAGGCACGAGGGGAACCAAAAGTAGCCGTATTTGGGTCCCCAGTTGAGAGCGGTGGGGTTGATAAAGTAGGGGGCGGTAAAGGTGGCGAGCCAGGCGAGCAGGAAGCCGACCGAGGTGGCGACGCCAAAGGTCATGGAGCGCAGGCGCTGGGAGGGGATCTCGCCGCCGGAGAGCCAGGCGTAGGTGGCGACCATGCCGTTGTAGGCGAGCAGGTAGACGATGGACATGGCGAGGACGCCCTTGCTGGCCGACTGCGAGCCGGGCTTGGCGGTGTAGATGGCGGCGCAGATGAGCTGCGAGAAGGCGCAGATGGTGAGGCCGACAGTGAGGGCGACGCGACGGCGGCCCCAGCGCGTGATGACCAGCGAGTTGGCGAGGATGATGGCGACGCTGGTGCCGGTCAGGATGCAGGAGCTCTGGAAGGCGTTGTCGATGCCGGCCTGCTGGAAGAAATAGGTGCCGTAGGCGATGATGTACATGGCGCCCGAGGCGCCCTGGGTGGAGAGCGCGCCGACCGCGACAATGGTGCGACGGCGGTCGACGGGGTCGCGCCAGAGGTCGGCGATGGTGACGGCTTTGTTCATGGCCTTTTCGGCGGCCAGCGTGTCCTCGATCTCGCGGGCCTCGGCCTCGACGGTGGCGTCGTCATAGGGCCGCAACCAGCGCAGGGCCTTGCGGGCCTCGACGGTCTTGCCCTGGTCCATCAGCCAGCGGGGCGACTCGGGAATAAGGAAGAGACCGAAAAAGACGAGGCCGGGCACGATGTAGACAATGGCGAGCGGGATGAGCCACGAGTTGTTGTTGGGGATGGTGGCGGTAAAGTTGTCGACAATGGTGCCGACGAGGGTGCCGACGCTGACAAAGACCTGGAAGGCCGCAATGAGCATGCCGCGGTACTTGGCGGGAGCGACCTCCTGGCAGTAGAGCTGCGAAAAGGTCATAAACAGGCCGTTGGCCAGACCGATGAGCAGACGGCCGGCATACAGAGCACCAATGTTGCGCGAGGTCATCATGATGACGTTGGCCACGATGCACAGGACGATGGCGCACCAGAGACTGGCGCGACGGCTGAGGTAGGCGGCAATGGGACCGGCAAAGGCGGACGACGCAAAGGCGCCCAGGGTCATGAGCGACGAGATGAGCTGCTGGCGGTCGGTCTGCAGCTGGTACGTGGGCGGATTGGTGGACGTGTCGAGGTAGCCAAAGACCTTTGTGAAGACGGGCATGGCCTGGAGACCGGCAATGCAGCCAAAGTCGATGCCGTACTGGAAGGGACACAGGCTGAGCATGAGACAGGCCAGGCAGCACTTGAAGTGGTCGACAAGGCGAGTGCTGTCTTCGGCGGCCGTGGCCACAGAGACACCAACAGCCGCTGCCGAGACGTCCTTGAGAGCTTCTTCCATGGTGCTCGGCTCGCGATCCGGGCTGGCCTGGTGCTCGTGCTCTTGCACGGAGCTGTCCTTGGAGCTCATGATGGGAGTTTGTCCTTTGAAAAAAAAAAAGGTGAGATGTAGCTAGAAGGTAGAGAGAGACCGACAGGCAAAATATAAAGAAGCGACTGAGAAGAGGACAGAAGTGAGGAAGAGTGGTGGCAATGTTATAAGACACTACAAGATCACCAGTCTCAAAGGTCTTGATCTCATAAAGATGGATGGGCACGAGAAAACCTCTACGGATAAAAGAGAGGGAAAATACAATATGCCAGCTACATTTGTAGATGCATTCATCATACACAGCATCGAACCACGACTTGACCCATGGACCCCCCAACAGCAACCTCTCCCCTCCCCTATGACAGATCAATAAGGTGTGGCCAACGTTGAAACATGTGCAAGAACACGACTGCCGAGCCCATCCAACTCTTGGAACAGGGCCGTTTGAAATGCCGGCTACCCTCCCTTTCGACAAGCCAAGCGGCGTGGCTGACTCCTGAGAGACTATTGACGGGAACCAACATACTTTTTGCACTGGCAGACAAGGAGGAGAGTAGAGAATGAGGGGGGGGAGCGAGAAAAAAAAAAGTACGAGTATCTAACTCTGTACACGATGAATGGGGGGACACAAAGTATCAAGTACATGGTCGTGTTGTCCACATGGTGATCAACAAAAACAAAAATAGCTGGCAAGGTTTTGATTATTTTCTTTTCCTTGGTTGTCCAATTTGGATAAAGTCGTGGGCCAATGGGATGGCTGTCCGAATGAAGCTTATCCCCAGGCTTCACACTTCATAACCCCTACACACGCCGTATCTCCCACGGGTACGACGTCCGGTTACACTCGCCCAAAGGACCGACACGCCGATGGACAGACAGGGGGGAGGATGGGGCCGGGACAAGGTGCCAGCAAAATGCAGCGTTGTACTTGAGCGTCGCATGGCAGCGCTCTGCATTCTGCGCATGGCTGCATGTATTTTACACGTGTGGTACGCTACTTTGTATCTTGCACTGTTAAGCTTTGTATGCATGATGCTTTGTCCTTGTCAAATGCAAATGCATGGATATGCGCATTTTTTGCACGAGTACGAGTACATGTATACGCACGCTGCACGCGCTGGCAGAATGCTACCACGAGACAAAAAGCATACCATGGTTGAGGCGGACAAGGTTGCCACAGACCTGTCGAATGAATGGACGGATGTTTCTGCGCGATGACAGGTTGAGAGACACGGAGAATAGTGAACGATACGCTGCCGATAATCAAACGAGGCATTTCAAGGAGATGATTACTCGCAGTCGTAATTTGGCAATCAATAATTTGCGTCAAATAGTCGGGCACATGCTCTGAAAATCCGGGGTACTAGCGCATCCTGTCGGGTGTCACTCCGTCGATTGTTAGACACATCGGTAGCATTTAACCTTGATACTCGACATATCGTGGTGAGATACAGTGGCCACCCACAGCAGAATATCAGAATATCAGTGCCGGCAACGGAGCTGTCAAACCTCCGCATTTTCCTGGCTGGCGCTAGCCTCCATCCCGTTTGGACTGAGACACGAGGCCGCGCTAAATGTTGGGGAAGTGGAGCACGCTAAACCTTTTATAGACGACAACCGCTCCATGTCGGCGACTTACACGAAGCAGGAAAAGGGGACAACCTAAGAGTATGCTGGGGAGCACCCTCGTTCCCCTCTTCCATGCCCACATCTTCTGTGTGTGTATGGACGGAGTGAATTCACCCGTCTCTACGTCTCTACGACGTGAAAAGTCTCATTTTCTTTTCTTTTACGCGACGACCGACCTCCTCTTTTACCACCTTGTCTACAAGTATTTTCAAAGTTGGTCTTTCCCCGCACTTTCTTAAAGTGCCCAATCCTCCATATAAAGTTAGCCCTGGCCCGTGATTCCTTTGCTATGCTTCCATTTATTGCTTGCTTGGTGGCTGCCTTGCCTGTTGCCCTTGCGGCTCCATGAAGCCGACCAGCGTTCTGGCAGTATGCGACCGACAGGCACCCAACGTCCAAGAAAAGGGCACATGAACAATGGGAACCGTGATGAGCCTGATATCATGATGCGCGACAAGATTTGGCTTTGAATCAAAATTAATCAAGTAAAAGAACGGAAGCATTCTTTTCGCTGTCTTGCTTGTTGGCTTGTTCCACCATTGGGCCAACTTGCATCTGTCCTTCGGAAGGAAGAAAAAAAGGGTCTGTTCAAGTCGCAAAGGATTTTGGCACACATAAAAAAGCATTTCTGGAAGCTTGTCCACTATCCGACATAGCCCACTATCTGCACAATCTTTTCATTGCCTGTAGGGCTTGATTTTTTTGGGCCTATGTTTTTTTATTTCCATTCTGTTGCCATATTTTTCTATTTCATATTTTGGTGTGCCGGTTAAGAGGAGCCCCGCCACAAATCCAGACTGCCGACACATACTGGGACTCGAACGGCATCTATCGCCGACATATATTTATATTTCAAATAGGTATATTTCAAAACGTTGTTACACCTTGTTTCCATCTCAAGGTGACTTATCTGAGCCACCAGATAGGTTTCTTTACCCATCTGCTTCCACACCACACACATTGACTCACCTTTATTCAAAGACAAACCTTGATCGACAACAACAACAAAAACAACTGAACCAAAGCGACACCATGCTTGACCAAATCGCCGGCCAGCTGTCTGGCCAGCTGACGCTGATCAAGCTTCAGCAGATGCTTGTCGATTTCGGCGTGCGCAATGTGGTGCTGGCGCTGGTGACGGCGGTGGTGGGCATCGTGATGATCGACTATGCGCGGATGCTGTACCTGCGCTCCAAGATGCCGCCGGGCCCGTTTCCGTGGCCGATTGTGGGCAACACGTTTTCGCTGCCGGCGAACAAACCGTGGATCTACTTTGAGGAGCTGTCGAAGCAGTACAAGGTCGGCCTGATTACGTTTTGGATCGGACGCAACCCGACGATCTGGATCAACGATGCGCAGACGGCGCACGAGATTCTGGAGAAGCGGGCGCAGCTCTATGCGTCGCGGCCGCGCATGGTGGTGTTTGGCGAGCTGGGCACGGGCCAGTCGAACCTGGTGACGATGCGGGTGCGCGACCAGGCGGAGCGCGACCAGTGGCGGGTGCACCGCAAGCTGATCCACCTGGGCGTGGGCGTGCAGGCGGTGCGCAAGTACCGGACGGTGCAGAACGACGAGAGCCGCGTCGTGGCTCTCGATTTCCTGAGGAACCCCAAGGACTACGTCAAGCACCTGGAGCGGTATGCGACGAGCGTGGTGTCGATCCTGGCGTTTGGCCGGCGCGTGGCGCGCTTTGACGATCCCATCATCACCGAGGTGATTGCGCTGATGCAGCTGGCGGCCGAGCTCAATGTGCCCGGCAAGTCGTTCCCCATGCTGATGGAGACGTTCCCGATCCTGGCCAAGTTCCCGCGGTCGATGCCGTGGATGCGCGGCATTGGCAACCGCGGCCAGCGCGGCGGCCACTACTTTTTCCACACGCTCGCCCTCGAGGCGCTCGAGCAGCAGGCCAACAAGACGGACGAGGAGAAGGTGGGCATCCCGCGTCCCTTTGCCGAGATGCTGCACACCGAGGCGAAAAAGTACACCCTCAGCACCGAAGAGCTGTCGAGCCTGACGGGCAACCTGTTTGGCGCCGGCTCCGACACTTCATCGAGCACGCTCATCACCTTTATCCTGGCCATGTGCGCGTTTCCGGGACCCATGGAAAAGGCCCAGGAGGAGCTCGACCGCGTCGTCGGCCGCCAGCGGTCGCCCGGCTGGGACGACCAGGAGCATCTGCCCTACGTCAACGCGCTCGTCAAGGAGGTGCTGCGCTGGCGCTCCGTCGCCATCATTGGCGGCCAGCCGCACGCGCCGACGCAGGACGACGTCTACAAGAACTGGCTCATCCCCAACGGCACCTGGGTCCAGGGCAACGTCTGGGCCATCCACCACAACGAGCGCGACTTCCCCGACCCGGACAATTTTGTCCCCGAGCGCTTCTTCAAGGACCACCCCATGCACCGCCCCTTTCCCGGCGACCGCGGCTACATGACCTTTGGTTGGGGTCGGCGCGTGTGCAGCGGCCAGGCGCTGGCCGAGCAGGGCGTCTGGATCACGATTGCGCGCCTGCTCTGGGCCTTTGACATTCGCAAGGCCAAGGACGCCCACGGCCAGGAGATCCCGGTCGACATTTTTGCCTTTACCAATGGCCTCAATATCCGTCCGCAGCCGTTTGAGTGCAGCATCCTGCCGAGATCGGCCGAGATCCAGGAGACGCTGGAGCGCGAGGGCCAGCAGGCGCTGATTGATCTCAAGCCCCTGGACGGCGAGAGCAAGTACCGCATGAGCACCTTTTACAAGGACCAGAAGCGCAGCTTCCGCGAGATTCCAACCGTCGATGAAAAGGGCGAGGTTGTCATGGTCAAGGCGTAGAAGGGTGTGCAAGGGTGAAACGGAGACTGGGATGATGGCCGGGATGGAGGAAGGGG
>JAGKRZ010000112.1:0-61871 GCA_020002355.1 Intubia oerlemansii | reverse complement strand
ATAAAACAGCTATGATCCATTCTTTTGAATTTTCAAGTGTTATATATTTTTATTTTTTTATTTTTTTATTTTTTTATTTTTTTATTTTTTTATTTTTTTATTTTTTTATTTTTTTATTTTTTTATTTTTTTATTTTTTTATTTTTTTATTTTTTTATTTTTTTATTTTTTTTTTAGTGTTCATTTTTTGTCTTTTTTATTGATCGGATCTTATTAGAGTTTAATTTTATGCAGACTGTTTCGATCCTGGAAAGTACTCAGTAGGCACGTGGATAAAACAAAATATATAAAAAAAGAATCAAACATAAATTAATAACTCGCCGGAAGCCCAAGTTCAGGTACCTACCAAAGGTATCAAACAAAAACAATAACATGAAGAAGTGTAAAGTTTAGATCTCATACCCAGATTAGGCGGCTGCCCCCCACATTAGACCCATAGGGCAAAAAATGAAATCCCAATTGCTTTGCGTCGGCCGGGAATCGAACCCGGGGCCTGTCGATGGCAACGACAGATTTTACCACTAAACCACCGACGCTTGATTGGTGATTGTTGAGTTCTTGGCCACAGGATGAAGCCGAAAATAGCAGTTCTATTTGGTTGGGGGGACGAGGAGGGACACTCCTACCGGTATCGACAGTCGCCCATGTCGTCTGTGCGGCCATACAGAGAAGGAATTGTCATATATGAGAACGATCATGGCATATAGAACGAAACATTCAAACGGTGGCCTTGGAAATATTCTTTTACGTCACAATACGTCACAACTTGCTGCACTTGGAAAGTATCACTATCTCATTTATTTCACAACCATGTCGAATGGTCATCAAAACTACATAAAAGTGCACGAGCACAAGCACAGACACGAAGCAACAGAAAAACACAAAAATCACCTAGACGGCATATAAACATCACTTTTTGCTCAAACCTTTCCACTGGTCAGGATTTGGTCGTTGTCCATCAGCATGCCAGCCACGGCAGCCGAGCTCAGGGTGGCGATGATGCCCGTGATAAGGGCCGACATGGAGACCTTTGTGATATCCGAGATGCGGCTGGGAGCCAGCGAGGCCAGGGCACCGATCTGGATGCCGACGGCGCTAAAGTTGCCAAAGCCACAGAGGGCGTACATGGCAATGAGGCGGGAGCGCGGCGTCAGGTTGGCAAAGGACGCGTCCGAGGTCAGCTGGGAGTAGGCGGCAAACTCGTTGGCGACAATCTTGACGCCGAGCAGCTGGGCGACCTTGCGGAGATCATCGCCGTGGGTGTCGACACCGAGCAAAAAGGCCACGGGGTATAGGATGTAGCCGAGGACGAAGTCGACGCTGAGCTGCGGCACCTGGATGTACTTTCCCCACCAGCCGAGCACGCCGTTGATGAACGCCAAAAAGGAGATGATGCCGAGGACGCTGCAGGCAATCATGCCGGCGATCTTGAGACCGAGCCAGAAACCGTTGGTGGCGGCGTGGATGACAGTGTGGGCATCGCCCGAGACGCCCTCGCCAACAGGCGCCTGCTCTCCCTCTTCCATGTCCAGGGCCCGGGCCTCGGCATGGGCGTCAAACTTGCCACCCGCGGTGACGGGGTTGCCGGTCTCCGGGTAGCGCAGCTTGGCGAGGGCAATGGATGCGGGGATGCTCATGACGCACGACGAGATGATGGCCGCGGGGCTGACACCCATCTGGAAGTAGGCAGTCATGACACTGCCCGAGATACTGGAGAAGCCCGACGTCATGATCTGGTGGATCTCGGCCTCTGTCAGTCTCGGCATGAACTCCATGACGATGGCGGCCGACTCGCCCTGGCCGATAAACGGCGAGGCGGCGGCCACGACGGCCTCGGCGCCCGAGATGCCGAGCAGCTTGGAAAAGATCTTGGAGGCGTGCTTGACGAGCCATCCGAGCCAGCCCATGTAGTGCAGGACAGTCACAAAGCCAACAAAGAAGATGACGGCGGGGATGACGGTGATGAGGAACCAGCCGACAGCAGGGACCGAGTCGGCCGTGAGGAAGGCAGTGCCGCTGGTCGAGAAGTTGAGCAGCGATCTGGCCATGCTGGCGATAAAGTTGAAAATGTCAAACTAGATGCGTTACGCGGGTTTAGTATCCATCAAACACGCCCAAGATAAGGAGGTATAGAGTGTGCCACGTACACCGGCCTTGCTCTTGAGCACAAAGAGACCCAGGAGATACTGAGCACACGTGCCACCGATCACAGCGCGCCAGTTGATCAGCTCGCGGTTGCGCGAGGTGATGTAGAAGCTGGCCATGGCAAGGAAGAAGCCGACGAGGCTGATGGCGCGCGACTTGCGGGTGCTGATCTCGTTGGACGCGGGGAGCAGCGTGGCCAGCAGGATCATGGCAAGGGTGGCAATGCCGAGCGGCAGGTTGGGGCGGTCCTGCACAAACTTGGGCGAAGCGTTCAGGGCGAGACGGAAGGGCAGACGGATGCACTTGCTGAGGAAGTGCATGAAGCGGCCAGACACGCGGCGGATGGGCGGGAACATCATGATGATGCGCAGCGAGACGAACAGCCACACGAGGAAGGGCACGATCCAACCAAAGTCCTTGCGGTGCAGGATGAGGCCGGCAATCCACCAGCCCAGCATGACAACCAGGGCGGTGACGCAAAGAACCGGCTTGTAATACTTCTTCACGATGCGGACAGTCGCGTTCCAGCCGCGCTGCAACATGTCATCGGTGCCGTTGCGCTCTTTGGGGTCCACGACGACGCCGGGTGCCGAGATGACCCTGATGTCGCCGACCTCGGTAGAAGGCTCCTTGCTCTCCATAACCTCTTTTTGGATCGGGCTGTCGTTGCCGTGAGCCAGCTCCGGGTTGGCCTCGGAGCTGTTTATTTGTGATGCCATCTTGCCTCGTTGATGTGGTTGAGAGGATGCGATGGGAGTGGGATGGGCGGGCGGGAGAACCTAGCTCTTGGTCGATGCTGCGATCATGGAGGGATAAAAAGAAAAGATGGAAAGTCAACAAGAAACGGCGGGAGAGACCAGATGGGAGAATATAGATCGGTAGGCGAATGAAAAAAAAAAAAAAATACAAAAATGTCAAAACGAAAACCCACAGCTAGAGAAAAAAAAAAAGAACAAAAAAAATTCAACGGACATGCAAAAGAAAAGAGGAAAAATAAAAAAAGAGAAAGCCGCTGACTGATGGGGGGAAAAAACCTAAAAAAGAGAGGCGGCGGCTGATAACAACTCTAATTTTTTGGTGCGGGATGGGACAACTAGTAGCCCAGCGCCGCATTAAAGAGCCGACAAACAAGACCGAGATAGCCCCCCCGCCCCCCGCTGGAGCTGTTGTCTCGGTAAAGCCTTGAGACGGCGCATGGGTTGGTGGTGCGCCAGAGGACCTTCCTAGATTGTTGAGTTGCACCGGTCTCCTTCTAGTTTCCGAAAGAGGAAGTTGCCAGAGACGTGCGCATTTGGTGGATTTTCTTGTGGAGTGGCGGCGCGGCCGGGCCCACATGAATAGTGTATGATGGTTGGCTGGATTCCGCCAATTTTTCTTTCTTTTTTTTCGCCGATCTTGTGCGATGACGGCGACTGGCCAATAGAAAGCACCCAACGGACTTCAGCGTTCATCCCATCGGTCGAATGGTCTAGTTGGTTATGACGGCGCCTTAACACGGCGCAGGTCCGCGGTTCGATCCCGTGTTCGATCAATTTTTTGCTCTCTTATCATCCATTGCTGCAAGATATAGAATCAATCTTGCAATCTTGCAGCGGAAAGAGTTCAATTTTTTATCAGCTCGGTTCAGCCAGCCCAATCCAAGCAGCTCACACGACACACAAAACTTGTGTTTTATGCAGGCCATGGCCGGTGCGTTGTACTCCGTAGGACAAGGGTGTACGACACGACTTGGTGGGGGCTGTCAAGTTTTTTTTTTTTTTTTTCTTTCGTGGTTTTGCAACATGATTACTCGAGACCGCCGGAGGCGACTGTACTTTTTACACCGTATAAAATGTATGCAGTGAGAAAGTACCCTTTGCCATCTGCCATTTGCCGTCTGCCGGGCCGGCATGTCTTGTCCGAGCCCATGTCGCCCATTGTCAAGTCCGAGCTCCATATTTCCGTGATCCTTTTGTACGCCGTTTTCCCAGGGTCACACGACCAGAGACAAGATGGAAAAAAGACACAAAAAAGACCCTCTGCAACCTTCCATGCATGCAATATGCACGTTACCCCCTCCCAACCCCCCTTTTTTGTATATCAAACGTGGTGATAGTGGCAAGATATCCAAAAGGAGATGGATCTGCAGAAAAGTACTTTCTCCATAAACTCCATATGAGGCTTTTATTTTCCCCAACCTAGGTATTTTATCCACCCACCTTCGAGAAGGATACGAGATCGCCCCTAAAACAATAGCTTCCACAGCGATCAGAAGTCCGTTCTCCGCGCGGAGTAAATGTGATGAATTCGACAACGATTCCCATCGCTCATCGTTACACAATGTCACGTGACCATAACAATTCTGGAAATGACTCTCGTCTCTGGCATAGTCTTCAGGCTTTTTGACACCGGCCTGATGGTTCATGACGTTCACCTGACGTTTCGCTATTTTTAGATGCTACTTTATTTCGCCAATGTGCTCCCAGCTTGCATGGAGATGGCTGTAGTCAATAGTGCATCCGGACTACATGTGCGCCATTGCGAGCGACCAGATGGACGTGAAGCAACGTTTGAATTTTGTATTCAGAATTCCCATACTCTCATCCCGCTACAACTTTGTTGGGTTCTGGTGTTGAAAGAGCAAAAAGTCAAATACAGGTTCTGTTATGAGTGTCGGCAACTGGCAAATCTCCGAAAGTCCGCTGTGATTCTATCTACTTCGAGGCACTGAAATAAACTGCAAAGGCGGCCTGCAATTGGTAGATGCGCGTGCCGTATATAATTCATGACAAAGGACCTTTAGATACTATGTATGTTTTTTGCATGGAGGATTGTGCAAAGCAAGTTGATGCCACAAAGGACGGGAGTGCTTTGACAGTGCGACCACCATATGTCACACAGTACGTGGACTTGGCAGCTTCACATAACTTTGAACTTATACCGTTTTCAGACCGATAAAACATCATGACAATATCAAAGAAACGAGCAATTTTGATTTATTTTCAATCCCATAGTGCTTCCATTATTGTCAGATGAACATGCTAGAATTTGTGAATAGGTGCGGTGTGCTGGAATGACTGGTGACTCGTTCTTTGACCGTTCATGAAAAAGTGAGGTCAAGGTGAGGTGAAGAGCAAACAGAATTCAAAATGGGATGACAAGTGGGAATCACGGGTATAAAAGAGTCGCGAACCTTCTATTTTTTTGTGTGACTTTCAAAATGTGAATCGTTTTCCTTCTACAAAATCACAACGCCGAACCGGCCACCGGCCACAACTGCAACATTGTTTGACACCACGACAACGACCATGGCCCTTGCGCGAGTGCATCCCGGCAAGGAGAAGCATCAACAAGACTTCCGTGACGAGATCTGCAGTGGCTGGCAGCGGCCGCGGTTTGGCAATCTGGACGACGACATGGACGCTGGACATTATGGCAGCGCCGACTTTCCGCCAAAAAAGGTCCGCGAGCGGTCAGCCATGCTTCGCTACCTCAAAAAGGACAAGACAGGGCCGTATGTTGACATGCAAGAGAGCAGAGGAGAATGTGAGAGATCCAACAGAGAGGAAGAGACACGCTGACAGCCCAGGAACCTTTACAACCCTCGAGGCTGTGATGTCCAGATCGTGTGTGGCCCCGTCTTTTGGCGACTGCACCGTCGCGTGCTGCAGTCCTGCCAATACTTTGCTGATCGCCTGCCGCCCATGGGTGGAGAGAAGGAGGACGACGAGAACGACAGCTCGTCTTCCAGCGTCATGATCACCGATGTCGCCATCCTCGAGCTGCACAAGCACGACCCCTTGCAGCTCGCCAATGTCTTTCGCTTCATGTACTTTAAAGGTGAGCAAAAGAAGGCAGGGAAAGAGAAGGATCATAGAAATACGACGAGGAGGACAGACAGCTGACCGACAGAATACCCCGGAGCCGAGTTTGACTGCAGCCAGCCACTTTACGCCGACAGCCTGCTCACCAACACCGCCATGTTTGTGGCCGGCGCGTCGGTCGTCTACAAGCCCATGATGGACTATGCCGTCAAGCACATGGAGGCCTGGGCCTCGTACGTCCTCATGCCGTCTGGCCCCGACAACAAGTCCATCCTCGAGCGCGCCGCACATGGCTCGAGCAACGCGGACACCATGGACTACGCTCTTCTTCGGCTGCTCGACCCGCTCCGCCGCTGTCTCACCATTGTCTACGAGCAGCCCAACAACACGCGCTATATGCACTTGGGCCCCGTCCGCCAGGTGCTCATGCGCATCGTCGACGTCGTCATGCCCTGCCTCGCCCTCCACGAGTCGTTCCAGGCGCACTTCCGCAACGAATGGTTCCAGCCCTGCCCGCCCGACTATTGCGAGGACGACGACGAGGAGTACATTGACTCGCTGCCCAAGCTCGTCGACTGCGTCGTCAAGGACCACGCCTTCTACCACGAACTCAACACGCTCCGCCATCGCCGTCTGACTATGGAAGAGTTCGAGCGCGAGGAACAGCAGCGCCACCCTCTTACGTACCGCAACTCGCCCCTCTGCTCCCTCTTTGACCTGCTCAGGGAGCTCGCCGAGACCGAGCACGACAGCCTGTACCGCCATTTCACTCGCATCAAGGGCCGGTACTGCGTCCACGACCACCTCAGCAACACGGGTCTCAACTTTGAAGCCTGGAAGCGCCGCATGCTCATCTCGTACTTTCACCACCACGACAATCTCCTCAACGTACTCCACGACGAGGTTGCCCGTGTGCATAAGGAGTACATAGACAAGTACCCGTCAGCTTTGATGGAGCCTGCCCGGGAGCCAGTGCCGGAGCCAGAGCCAGAGGCAGAACCGGAGGCGGCACAGGAGGCCTAAGGAAGGAAGAAATGGACAGCAAAGACCTCGCATCTTTCACCTCGAATGAAGCGAGTATGAGACATGAGACATGGCACAAAAGAAAATAGATACGAAGGGTAGCATACCCGGCGAATGCATTGTATTTGGGGAAATCACTGGGACAAAAAAAGAATTATGCTAGAAATTCCAAGAGATATCCAATCAAAAAGAAAAGGCTCAAAATGCCAATGCTAAAAAAGAAGAAAAAGTGCAAGATGAAATGGCCCAAAAAAATGATCTAAAAATCCAAGAAAGAACGCCGTCGCCAAATTTTGCTGCAGGTCTATGCCTTGATCATAAAAATCTAAAAAACGTTAGTAAATGTCCGTCTCCAAAGAGTCCCATCCAAGAAATGATGCTTACCTGCTTCACTGCTTCCGGGTTGGATGCAGCCTCGCGCCGTCCGTTGATGTACCGCCGCCGTGCCATGTTACGGAACGACTGCATGGTTTGTCTTGTCGAGGGTGCCGAAACAGACGCGGCTGATGGCTCGTCCTTTTCCTTCTTTTCTTTCTTTTCCTTCTTGTCCTTCTTTTCCTTTTTGTCCTTCTTGTCCTTCTTCTCCTTGTCCTTTTTGTCCTTCTTCTCCTTCTTCTCCTTCTTTTCCTTCTTCTTGTCCTTCTTCTCCTTGTCGTCGTCGGATGTCCGTCGCCGCTTGCTGGACTTGTCGGTCTGGCTGTCGTCGGTGTCCTCGTCGTCCGAAGCCTTGCGCTTTTTCGACTTTTCTGACTTTTCCTTCTTCTCCTCCTTCTTCTTTTCCTTCTTTTCCTTCTTCTCCTTCTTAGCTCGCCGGCGCGCCTCCTCTTCGTTTTCCGATGCGGCTGGGTCAGAGTCGGAACTGTTGTTGCTGCTGCTGTTGCTGCTGCTGCTGGCGGCGCTGGTCTGTTCAGCGTTGTCGGCCGTCGGTTCCTTTGCCTTTTTCTCGTCCTGCTTCTCATCGGTATCGTCCTCGTTCATTTTATCGCCGACCAGCAGTCCGCCGCGCACAAACCGCATCGGACCAAACCGACGCTCAACATAGAGCGACCGCTTGATCTCGTCCCGCGTTTGTTGCCGCTTCTCAATCACCTCCACGGCCTCGCCGTTCAGTCGACCCAGCAGGTCCTTGAACACATTCAGACCCGTGCACTCGTCCGCCGTGTTGACGCCCATCGCCACGTTGCCCGCGCCGATGCCCACATTGTCGGCCCGCAGAACTGCCTTGATGTGTGAGAAACTCGCAGACGTGTAGTCGACAGCATGTGGCGCATCCTTCTGGCCCAGGTATTGACCGGGCTCCCAGCCTTGCTGTCGCAGAATCTTTTGGCCAAACGTGTTGGCGTTGTTCGCCCAGCGCGTTCCGTTCGGATCGTCGCCGATCTTTTGTTTTCTAAAGAGGTGTTAGATGATATACACGCGAGTTCTCCTGCAACAAGCGACCTACCTTTTTGCGCCTGCGAGACCCATCGTGACTGTGTGTATGTGTCTGTGGTGGTGATGATAGCGACGATGATGGAATCGAGAGATTTGAGAATTCCCTTCTACTTTTTTTCTGCCGCCATATTTTAAGAAAGTGGGTCTTTCAAGAATCTTATCGGATGAAAAAAGTCCACCGCCAGCTAACGTACCGATCGCGCTACCGCCGAAGATGGTCACGTGAGTGAAATACGACTACTTCAGCGTCTGTTTCCAAAAAACTATTCGATTTCTTTTGATATTTAATATTTGCAAGTATTTTGATATATCTGAAATGCTTATATCTGAAAGTCGAGTAATTCAATTCGTTTTTATTTTTCTTCTTTATTTAGTGGCATTGAGCTGCTTCGTAGGTTTTGCGCACCGAGCGGCGTCGACCACTTACATCGTGGGTTAGCAATATTTCCTTACACGGCCCGTTGTACATCGCTCTTTCCTTGTTTGTCGCGATCAAATAAGGGGTGACTTTTCTCTGCCCATAAATGGAAGGAGCGCTCAGGAATAGGACTCAAAAGAGAAAGAACTGCCTCATAGTCTGATCGCCCCTTCCTCGTTAACAGTAAATTCTGGTGTCATAGAAGGAAAGAACAACCCAGTATGGCATCCTGTTTTGGCAGGAGGCCTACCGTGAGCTTTTCTTTCGCGCCCTCTTGAGTCGGGCGCGTCTTTCGGATGTTTTAATTTTCATAGTAAACATCAAACCTTCTTACAAACTACACGAGACCGCGAAAATGCCCCCGAAAAAGTCTACAAACCTGTTCCAACGCCAGCTGAGCCTGGAGGAGATGCCTGGAGCCAGCTCCGATCTCGGTGATATGGGCATAGACAGCGACGGTGACGGCGATGGCGGCTTCGATCCTGTTGAGGCGGCCACCAGTCTCAAGAGAGTCATTGAAGGTGTAAGTTGTGGCCGACCATCGCCAAGGGAACCTTTTTTGCTAATCCCCGTTCAGCACAAGAAGCGCCGCTACGAGGCGCGCAAGCGCATTGAGAAGCAGTACCGCAGCAAGGTTCAAGAGGTTGTGCAGCAGACGGAGAAGCGTCTGGCCGAACATGAGAGAGAAAGGTGTGTTGAGAAGAAACCATGGTGTTTTAGGACCCTCTAGCTGACCCTTGGCCCCAGAACTCGTACGCGACGGGACCAGATGGCGCGCCTCGTCGCTGCTGTCGAGACACGCGATGCCAAGCAGCGTGCCATCGCCGACAAGGTCGGCCGCTTCTACGACAGCTGCGTCAACATGACGAGTGTGCTGCAGACGGTGTTTGTCGGTCTCGCCGACGAAGCCAACAAGGCCGGCAAGGGCAAGGAGAAGGCCAGAGAGGACGTCGGCGGCCGTCTGTGATTGCTTTTGGTGGGTGCTCCTGTGCCCATCCGTTTCTTCCAAGTGTTTCTCTGGGGGTTCCTGACTGCCCAAATGAGAGATGAATTCGTGTATATTCGTCTAAAGAAAAAAAAAAAAACACGAGCCGTTTTCTTTTTGTCCTTTTATGTTCGCCTTTCAGTTTTCGGTTTCCCGGGGGATTGCGCTGTGCCGGGTTGTCGTCTTTCCGGTTCCCGTCTCTAGTCCAGACCTTCCTATCGTACACTGGATATCGCTGCCGTCGGCTGGGCCTGTCGCCTACACGTCAAATAGTTTTACACCTTGAATCCGAAACCAGCCATGCATGTCCGGTACTGGTCAATGGTGGACTTGCAGTCGGCAGCCGGGTCGGCGGCCTTGGAGAAAAGCATGCACTCGTCACGCTTGGCCTTTTCCTGGGTGCAAACGCAGCAGGGCTATTTCTGTTAGAAGGGCCATCTTGGGATGCGAAAAAAAAGACAGAATTTTCGAATAACCTACCTTGGGCTTGGACGGCGCATCGCTCGTCGCAATGGCTGGTTGCGCCGCGGGCGTCGCTGGTCCCATGTTAGCAATTGATTTGTGTTGTAGAATGGTGCTCTTGCACTCACGCATCGGGCAGGCTTCTGTTGAGGACATTGTTGATTCGTATATGTGTGTATGTGTGTCTGTTGATAATATCAAAAAAAAAAAAAAGGTCGTTGAGAAGACGGGACGAAGACGGGTGTAAGAAAAGAAGCACACCACTTTTTTGTTGCATTTGTCAGTTTCGCCAAACGAGCTCAAAACTACGTCAGCCGCGGCGGCGAATTGGCAAAATGGGCGGCCGAAAAGTTTCACGTGACTTCGCGTCAGCTAAAATCTCCACTATTATTTTCGACTTTGAATTCTCCTTTTTTTCATTTATTTTTCTTTTTTTTTTTATTTCTTTTTTCTTGATCATCCAATCATTTCACCAAGCAAGAGGCTGCGATAGCTCTCCATTCCCTCGGACAGACGGATATATGTCCCCGCAGCGAGCATCTGCACCTCGCTCTCCTGACTGCCCGGCTCGGCCGAGTCGGCGCCGGCGCTGCGCATAGCCTCGACGATCTGTAGCGCCCAGTCGCGCGTCTCGACGACTTGGCGCGGCAGATCGCGACAGAGATCGCGCATGCGATTCTCGTTCACATCGAGCAGGGCCATGAGAGAGAAGAGGACAGCGTGTGTCACGACAAGGTCGCCGACGCTGTGCGACTGCACGCTGCTGCTTAGCAGCAGATTCCAGAGCTCGGCTGTCATGTCGGGAAGAGCTGGCGCGCCCGGACCGGCGGCGTGCAAAACGACAGCAGCTGTCTTGAGGTAGAGCGCAAGCAGCGACGGGTCAAAGAGGATGGCACGTGTACGGGCGGACGCGGACGACGACATGGCCAGCTGGAAGCGCGCCGTCAGAGGGAAGAAGAAGGATGTCGCCAGCAGTTGGCCGGCCGTATTAGCTCGGGGCGTGCCCTTTGTTTTTGAAGCAGACGATGAATCTTTTGCTTTGGAAAGACGGGATTTGAACGAAGCCAGCTTTAGGACGTCGGGCCCAGTAGCATCGTCGGCGGCCTGTGCTGCCAGGGGTCGCAAAAAGCTGGCTGTCATGGAGTCGGTAATCGAATCAAGAGCGCCACGCTCTAGCGCCTTGATACCTTTGCCTCGTGAGGCAGTATCTTGCGGTGCCTCTGCAACGTAGAGCCGCTCCATCTTTGCAGGCAGCTGCTTGGACGGAAACGCGGCAGCATCGGCCAGTTCAGACACATCGAAACCTGCCAGCTCGCGCGCCGCCAGGCCCGAAGCCGTCAGTAGCGAGGCGCGCTGCGCCAGAGAGTAGTCGCCTTCGAAAAAGGCGATCGAGTAGTACGGTCCAATAGTCTGTGGCTGAGCAACAGCAAGAGCAATCATGGCTTGCATGCGCAGCGAGGCAAAGTCGTCCAACTCAAAAGGGTCCTGCAAACCGACAAGGATGGGCGCGAGCTCTGGAGCATGCTGCTGGACCTCAGTGCCAAAGCTGGCTTTGCGGCGGATGAGCAGGGCTGCCGTCGAGAGCGCGAGCTTTTGCTTGTCGTAGTTTTCGGTATCGCGAAAGTAAGCTATTAAATCGCGGACGTAAACAGGCGCCTTTGGCTTGTTTCGGCTGATCAAGGTCGGGTCGTCGTCCGAGTCTTCGGCGTCCGAGTCTGGCTTGGCGTATGCCATGAGATCGTCATCCTCGTCCTTGGTCATATCAACGTCGTTGTCATTGTCGTCGTCAATCTCTTCAATGATGAACCCGGTTTTTGGTGCAACGGGTTTCTTTGGAACTGGCCGGGTTGTCTTCTTTTTTGTTGCTGGCTTTGAGGCTGGACGTGATACAGATGGCTTGGATGTGCTCGCCTCACCGGCCCCATCTCCCAGCAGCTTCGCCAGAGGCTCAATTGTTCCAACAGTGTCGATTGTATGGACAAGGCCCTTGTACCACTGAGCATCGTCCGACGACATCTCATCCATGTGGAAGTCGAGCTTCTGTTTTCCGTCATCCACCAGGCTGGACAAGGCCTCGCCGACGACCATGCCGAGAAACTTTGCCCCATTGTTGGATGCACTCAGGCGGTTGGATACGAGATTGAGGTATGTGCGAGACCGCAGCATGGCTGAGAATGCCGCTTTCCTCTGTCGACTGGCATATCCGGCAAGAAGTAGGAGAACCTGTGCTTTGGCTATTTTGTGCCTTTGTGTTAGACATGTATTCAAAGTTATACTGGGAACGAATACTGCACTCACCTTGCTGCTGCATCACAGGAGCATGCTTTATAAAAAGCTGGTCGCCAAACTCGGACATGGATTGTGACAAGAGATCCGGCAGAGGTGCGTTTTGCTTGTAGAGGGCAGCAGCAACTGCTCTGCGGATGCCCACGCCTACATTTGAAAAGCCAGTACCGGCATTTGTCAACAGCCATGTCGAGAGGTACTCGCGCATTTGTGGGCGTGTCATAGTGACAGCATGCACGAGACCAGCTACAGATGACACCATGGAGGCATCAACGTCATTGGGCGCGACTGGCAGGGTGCCTAAGAATCTGTTCGAGGCGTACTGCAAAACATTGGCGAGAAGCTTTTTCTGCTCAAAAGCGGGCATCTTTTCGATAAGCAGATCGAAACGCATGTTTGACAGACTCTGATTTTTCAGGAGAGCTGTCACCAACTGCCCAACGACAGAATCTAATGAGAAGCTGTTAGAAAGAGAGTTTCAAACAGTTGACCACACAGTTTGCACACAAGCACAAAAGGAGACATACCTGGGTAGCCCAGTCCTAAGGCCTTGCTAAAGAGAGCAGACTGCACGGCCAGAGACTCTTCCCTCGAGTCAGCAGTCACCCACTGGACAATGGCCCTCGACAGCCATAGGCTATACTCTTTGCCATCAGCAATCCATGATGCCGACGGCTGCTTGGTTTCCGCCGTGGCACTGGACGCCTCCTTGATGATGGTCTCGGCCTCGGCGGTCAGCGAGACAATCTTGCCGCTGCCAAAGACGCTGACAAACTCGCTGACGAGTGGTCGTCGCTGTGCTTCTGATGTTGTGCCTGCTGTGCTGCTGTCGTATGTGGCTGACAGCACGTCTTCGGAACCCAAAAGGTCCGACAGCACTTGGACGAGGGTGCGCAGCGGACCCGTGTCAACGTGCTGCCCCTGTCGTGCTGCTGTCCTGGCCTCTGCCATCAGCGCCCGGAGACGAACGAGCAGTGCACTGATTCCCGTGACGCTCGTGAGGCAGGTGAGGAGCAGTCTTTCGTCGGTCGCGCCTTCCTCGCGCATCGGCGCCCAGTAGTTTGGCAGGATGGCTGTTACGAGCACCTGGACGAGCTGTGCCGACAGCGGTGTCGGCCGGCGGACATCGACATCCCGGCGGGACGTCAGAAACGTCAGGACGGCCACGAGAGTATCGTAGTCTGGCTCATTGCGCAGAATCTCGAGAGCTTCTTCGGCCGAGCTTCCCGTGAAGCGTTGGCGCGGCGCCGGCGATTTGGAGGCTGCAGCGGCGGCGGATGGCTGCACGGGCTTGACTTCCTGGAGGAGGGGCTCATCCCTCTTTGTGGAGGAGGTTCGTATGGACGACAGGATCGCGTCCATGGCTGCAGCAGGTCATTCTGAAGGACGAATGTCGACGGGGAAAGAAAAAAAATAGCAGCTGGTGACGAACGTTGAGAAAGCTCGATGCTCTTTTGAGGAAAGAACGTCCTATGGTGTTGCAGTGGAGAATGCAGTATTAGTAGCGCGGGGTAGCTATTTGCACTGCAAGACAGGCTAAGGCAACTGCCACTGCCACTAGCGCCCGCCGATAGCCTTGCCAACTACCAGGTACGGCAGGCACGAGACGCGCTACAAAACACACGGAGCACAGCAAAGCATTTGTCAAACACGTTTCGATCTCCCATCGTCGCGAGACGGCAGCCAAGCCACATCAAACCTCTCAGAACACATCGACAGAGTACAAGAAACACAGCAGACATGTCGGATATGGCAGTCGAGACTCCGTCGCAACGATGGTATGACAAAACCGGCGGAGGCGATGCCGGTGGCAACAGCTCGAACCGCTTGTTGGATGAGACAGCTGACACGATTCTTCTTCCCATTTCTGCAGGAAATACCTCGACCGGATCCGGACGACGCCAGGCCCGTTTACGATGGAGGACGCGGGCTTTGAGCCAGAGAGCGTGGTGTCGACGGTGGACAGTATGAAGATCCTGGTGATTGGCGCGGGCGGTCTGGGCTGCGAGATCCTCAAGAACCTGGCGCTGTCGGGCTTCAAGGACATCCACGTCATCGACATGGACACGATTGATATCTCGAACCTCAACCGGCAGTTCTTGTTCCGCAAGTCGGACGTGGGCAAGTACAAGGCCGAGGTGGCGGCGCGGTTTGTGATGCGGCGAGTGCGCGGCGTGCAGATCACGGCGCACAACAAGCGCATCCAGGACTTTGACGAGGAGTTTTACAGCCAGTTCCAGGCGGTGGTGTGCGGCCTGGACAGCATCGAGGCGCGGCGGTGGATCAACGCGACGCTGCACAGCATGGCGGAGTCGGCGGAGAGCGGCGACGGCATCAAGCCGCTGATCGACGGCGGCACCGAGGGCTTCAAGGGCCAGGCGCGTGTCATTATCCCGACAATGACGTCGTGTCTCGAGTGCCAGCTGGACATGCACGCGCCGCGCGCCGCCGTGCCGCTGTGCACGATTGCCAGCATCCCGCGGCAGCCGGAGCACTGCGTCGAGTGGGCGCACGTGATTGCCTGGGACCAGGAGAAGCCGTTTGACGTGCCGCTGGACAAAGACGACCCGGAGCACATTGGCTGGCTGTACCGCAAGGCGCTGGAGCGGGCGGGCGAGTTTGACATTGGCGGCGTGACGTACTCGCTGACGCAGGGCGTGGTCAAGAACATCATTCCGGCGATTGCGTCGACCAACGCCGTGATTGCGGCCAGCTGCTGCAACGAGGTGGTCAAGATCACGACGGGCGTGGTGCCGCCGCTCGGCTTTGCCGACAACTACATGATGTACTCGGGCAACGACAGCATCTACACGTACACCTTTAAGCACGAGCGCAAGGACGACTGCCCCGTGTGCTCGCCCGAAGGCCGCGCGCGTCCGCTGCCTACCGACTTGCGCCAGACGCTGCGCGAGTTCCTGGACGGCTTTGGCGAGCAGCCCGAGGCACAGCTCAAGAAGCCGTCGATCCGCGCCGAGGGCAAGACGCTGTATATGCGCAGCCCGCCGTCGCTCGAGGAGCAGACGCGGCCGAACCTGGACAAGACGCTCACGGAGCTGGGAATGGAGCACGGCTTTGAGATTGTGCTCACCGATCCGGCGTTCCCTAGCTTGACATTTACCTTTGTTCTGAGAGAGCCGTGAGAGACGCGACAGATAGAGCATGACGAATAACGGACAGCATAATGTTTTATGACTTTTTTGTTTTCTCTTCAACTTTTTTTTAAAAAATCCAGACGCCGTGAGTTTGGTCCTGCCCAAAAAAGTGTTACAGAGTGAAATGAAAAATGAAAACGCAAGATGGAGAGAATAACAACAAAACACAAAAACATAAGTGTAAAAAAATCAACAACACAGAACCAAACAAAAATGCTCATCCCATGCTCGTTACCTCTCCTTCCACCTCCCCCCTCCCTGCACCCAACAGAGCTCTAATCCCGTCTACCGAATCATGTTCTTGACCTGCTTCTCCATTTTTTGGCACTTGACCTTGAGCTGCTTGATCGACTCGAGGAAGAGCTCGTCGCTGTCCCACTGGCCGGTGCTCTCGACGGAGAAGATAAAGTGGTCCTTGCGGCGGCCGAGCTTGACCTTGCCCTGGAACTCGGGGTGGCGCAAACACTCGCGGCTGACGGTATCGCGCATGGCATCGGCAACGACGGCGCGCTGGTCGCCAATGTGCGGCGCATAGGCCTTGTCCTGCGCAGCGGTCTGCTCGGTGACCTCCTCGAGGCGGATGACGCCCGGGGGGAAGCACTGCGCAAACTTTTCAGCATCGGCGCCAACGATGGGCTGGGTGATGTCGATGATGGGCAGCAGACGGTAGGAGGCGGTGCAGACGGGGGAGAACTTTGCGTGGTCGGCGCCGATGCCCTTGTGCATGTGCATCTCAATGTCGATGACCTGGCCGGGGCGCAGCTTGGCGACGAGAATGTCGGGGTTGCTCGGCACGATGGCGTCGTCGCCCGAGAAGTACTCGATCTGGCGGCCCATCGGCGTGAAGACAATGTCGCTGGCGTAGACGTGGGCGTGGTGGTACAGCTTGGTGGGGTCGGTCTCGCCCGGGGCGGCGGCGCGGTTGCGCGTGCACTCGACGCGCAGGTCCAGCTTGAGCGTGTTGTAGTCAAACGACGTCGGCGTCTCCTCGCCCGTGGCCGTGCCGCTGGCGTCCGTCGGCGGCTTCTTCCACATGCGGATAAAGTTGCGCAGACCCTCGCGGCCGCCGCGGAAGGGGATCAGGCCCAGACGGTGCGCGAGCACCTCGTCCTGGATCACCGACGTGTTGTTCTCAATGTACGCCGTCTCAATGGCCACCGTCGGGATCTCGGAGATCATGATGCGCCGGAACGCGTTGGCGATGCTGGCGTCGATGCCAATCACCGAGAAGGAGGCATCCGTGGCCTCGTTCTTGTGAAACTGCACCGTCAGGCCGTCGCGGAACTCGTCCAGGTTCCATGACAGGTCCTCGCCGGGGTAGTTGCCGGGGAATTCGGTCGCCGAAACATTGGTCACCGTCTCGAGGTTGACGCCGATTGTCTGTAGAGAAGAAATAAAAGAAAATAAATGTCAGTTTTTGAAAGGAACAATTTCCTTGCATTCTGTTGACAGCGTCTTCTTATACGCACCCGTCGCCGGTCAATCTCCTCTTTGCTGGGCTTCGTTAATGGTGCCATTGTGTCTGCATGACCAGGCTGTGTGTGATCTGCCAGTATCGTTCGTGCAAAGAAAACAATGCTTTGCGATCTCAACGGCAAAGAAACTTTTTCTTATCACTATCGTTATCGTCATCCGCACGGCAAGGTACATGGGTACATGCCCCAGCTGTCCGGAGTACTACGGAGTACAAAGGTACCTTCGTGCCTGCCCCACGCAGACGCCCAATAAAACACCCCAAGGTAATTCAAGCTCTCTGACTCGCTGCTTTGGGGTCCGGATCCACCCGGACAGCGTATTCTTCCGGTCCCGTGCCTGCATTTTGGAGCTTCAAGATACTAACGACATCTAAACAAAACGAGTCGGACTTTGAAAGCATCGCGACAATCGTGTCGGCTCTCTCCGCCCTCCCCTCTTTTGCTCTCTCGCGACTGCTTATCGATTCACCCACCGCATCGACCATGTCGTCCCTCTACCGGTTAGCCGGCCGCGGTGCCGCCAAGCGCTTGTGTCTGCGCCCGGCCACCCCTGCGGTTCGGCCGTCGACCTTTGCCAAGGCCGCCGCGGCTTCCGCTTTTTCGACCGCGTCACCGAGACGCCTCGCTTCGCCCTTTGAGGGCCAGGCCACGCGTCTGGTCCCCGTTGGCGACGACTTCCAGCTGCCGTCGGCCGAGGACCTGCTGCAGCGCCAGTCGCCGCCGTCGGAGAACGTCGGCATGCACCCCAAGACGGACAACTCGATCGCCGGCCGCAAGATCCGCCACTACACGGTCAACTTTGGTCCCCAGCACCCGGCTGCCCACGGTGTGCTGCGTCTGATTCTCGAGATCAACGGCGAGGAGATTATCCGCGCCGACCCGCACATTGGTCTGCTGCACCGCGGTACCGAGAAGCTGTGCGAGTACAAGACGTACTTGCAGGCGCTGCCCTACTTTGACCGTCTCGACTACGTCTCCATGATGACCAACGAGCAGTCCTTTGCTCTGGCCGTCGAGAAGCTGCTCAACATTGAGATCCCCGAGCGTGCCAAGTACATCCGCACCATGTTTGGCGAGATCACCCGCATCCTCAACCACCTCATGTCGGTCCTCTCGCACGCCATGGACGTCGGTGCCCTGACGCCCTTCCTGTGGGGTTTCGAGGAGCGTGAGAAGCTGATGGTGGGTTCTTTTCTCAATGTGCTCGAGTTCATTTGCTTTTTTTTTTTCATTCATCGCTGACCCAGTCCAGGAATTCTACGAGCGTGTTTCGGGCGCGCGTATGCACGCTGCCTACGTCCGCCCTGGCGGTGTCCACCAGGACATCCCCATGGGTCTGCTCGACGACATCTACCAGTGGGCGACGCAGTTTGGCGACCGCATTGACGAGACCGAGGAGATGCTGACGGACAACCGCATCTGGATCAACCGTCTGCAGGGCGTCGGTGTCGTCTCGGCCGAGGAGGCCCTCAACCTGTCGTTCACCGGTGTCATGCTGCGCGGCTCGGGCGTCCCCTTTGACGTCCGCAAGAACCAGCCGTACGACGCCTACGACAAGGTCGAGTTTGACATTCCCGTTGGCATCAACGGCGACTGCTACGACCGCTACCTCTGCCGCATGGAGGAGTTCCGCCAGTCGCTGCGCATCATCCACCAGTGCCTCAACCAGATGCCCGCCGGCCCCGTCCGCGTCGAGGACTACAAGGTCTCGCCCCCGCCCCGCTCGGCCATGAAGGAGAACATGGAGGCCCTCATCCACCACTTCCTCCTCTTCACCAAGGGTTACGCCGTGCCCCCCGGCGAGACCTACACCGCCATCGAGGCCCCCAAGGGCGAGATGGGCGTCTTTGTCGTCAGTGACGGCAGCGAGCGGCCTTACCGCGTCCACATCCGCGCCCCTGGCTTTGCTCACCTGGCTGGTATCGACCACGTCTCGCGCGGTCACCTGCTCGCCGACGCCGTCGCCGTCATCGGCACCATGGACCTGGTGTTTGGTGAGGTTGACCGGTAAAAAGAAAATTTTCAAATTAGAGAAAAAAAATTGGAAAGCGCAAGACAACAACCAAACAGCGATCCCCCTTACTAAATTTGTTTTTTATTCCTTTTTTGTTTGGCATCAAGAGTAGGGAGGAGTTTGTACATATGCAAAGCAAATTAGCAAATCATTTTTTTGTTCTTGTTTTTTTAATTGAAATTGCATTTCAGATCTTTTCATTTGTTATTTTCTCTATTTTCTTTTTCTATTTGTTCGAAAGGTTCGGGGGTTTTTCAAGCAAACAGATTGAAATGCAACGAACGATCTTATAGAAATCAGCGCCGAATAAAACAACACGTACTGTTTTGAAATTCAAAAAAAGGGGGGGCATGAAACTCGACATAGGTAGGTAGGTGAATGGGACCTTTCAATCAATGTCAAAAACTCGGCCGACAAACGCCAACTCAGCTCCTACCTACCCACATTCGCCTGCCCCCTTGCAGTCCTCGCGACCATTAATATTTCCAGCATGGAGGACCGCTTCGCCATGGGCAAGTATGGGCTATTCCTTCAGGCCCGGCACCGATGGGAAGGCCGGCCAGGGGCACGATATCGGAAGCTTCCATCTGGCGAGCCAGCTGGTCTCGTCGCCACAAAGCCAGCCGGTCGTAGCCGGCGTCATCATGATTCTCGTTTGTGTCATCCAGCGCCGCATCCGTGATGATTGTCTGGTCATTCTCATGAGCAAACGGCGAGGGTTGTGCCAGGTACGGGCCCATGAGAGGAAGGTAGCCCGGCACCTGGGCAAAGACGGTCCCAGAGAAGCGAGCTGTCTGGCCGGCAAAGATGCCGAGGTGGCGAGGGGGTGTGCTGGATGAGAACGAGTCTGGGCTGTCTTGTTGATCCTCCTCCTCCTGTTCCTTTTCCTCTTCTTTCGCTTCTTTTGCTTCAAGTTCTTCTGGACCATAGATCTCCTCTACCGTGTACTTTTCCAGAGAAATTGGCTCGTGCTGTGATTTGGTTCGACGATGACGGCGCTTGCCGGGCCGGCGCCGACGATGTTTCGTCTCGGCCGTGTCGGACGTCCATCGTGATGTCCATGGCAGCGATGAAAAAGACGCCGAACGCCGGAGGGCCAACTGGAAGCCTGCGGTGTCGGCAGCGGCATGATCCCGTCTCTTGTCGTGCACGTAGCCATTCTCGGCCATGACCTCGCCAAAGGCCCGAAAGTCGACCTTGCAGTTGCACAGTCCGGCCCTGTGCCGCTCGCCGTGGTCCGCCTGCCACTCGGCCGCAAAGAGACTCGGAAGACGGATCGAGACCACCGTCTGCCCGTCCACATCTGTGTCCTCGCAGAGGAGGGGAGGCACCTTTTCCGTCTCTGCGTCGTCTGCATCGGTATTTTCTTCCTTTTCATATTCCTGTTCTTCCATGTTGTTACTGTCACCGCGGGCACGTCCGCCGCCAATGATGCGCGGACGCAACAGATGCGGAAAGATGGTCTCGCAGCCGCAGGCGCCGCGCTCGTGCATAAACCGGTGCTCGTACTCTTCGATCTGCGTCGCCCGGCTGTGCACAATCTTTTGGCACGCCGAGCACATCTCGCCCGCCAAGAATGGCTTGCTCGCCCGCCGCGTACACGCCGGAAACGTATGGCTCACCGTCGTCAGCGGGCACGCACGCAGCACCGGCAGCGACGTGTGGCCGCACGTGTACCCAATAAACTCGACAAAGCACATGGTTGAAAATGGAAGCCGGCAGGCTGGAGAGTCTGAGTAGAGTGTGAGACTGCAGTGGAAGCAACTTTTTGCCTGTTTTTGTTTTCCTGTTTCGTTTATCTTGAATAGTATTGACCTAGAGTGGCTGACAGTGACGAGGAGGACCTTGTTTTTTGTGCACCCCTTGAGCCTTGTGACGTGTATCTCACGATGCCAAACCCGATTCGGGAGCGAGCATAAAACGCAAAAGGAGAAAGAAAAGAAGAAGAAAAGACGCACAGGCGAGCAAGGTATTTGAAAAGGTGTTGATGGGCGTTGGCGTGGCTTTATAAATAGGAACTGAGAGCAGCGTGGTGGAAGAGTCAACACAAGACGGAATTGCAGAGAGGCTGACCAAGTGAGGCCGCAGCCAAGCAGCAAGTAGCAAGGCCACTATCGTGACTTCAGATGATTTTCGTTACTTGGTGCCTGGCTGGTGCCTGGGAAGGTGATGACGACATACACGAGGTTCATTAGATGATAAGCTTGCTAGAAGTGAGTAGATAGGTGAAGTGAAAGCACAGGGTAGCAGAGACAAGGAGATCTGCCGGTAAGGAAGCAAAAGAGAGGTTGGCAAAATAAGAGTTGCTTTTTTGATATATGTTGTATATTATACATAAGAAGGAGGGTCTCCCATGTAAAGAATCTCCCCCCAGGACCTTAAAAATAGTCCCCATCGATGAATCGATAGATGCATTAAGCCTTTTGGCTGGCACTGGCAGACTGGGCAGCCTGGCTCATGATGAGGTTCTTGAGCGGCCGCATGGCATCGACGGCGCGCAAGCCCAATGACCGCAGCGGAACCAGCGGGCCGCTCTCGACCGAGTAAAGCTTGTGCAGCTTGTCGCAGAAGCCCATCAGCACGTGGTTGGAGGCGTAGCGGTCTGCCATGTACGGCTCAAGGGACGTGCAGACGCCGAGGTCCTGGCCGTGCTGCACGGCATAGGCAATGGTCCGCGCAAGGCACTCGACGTCGCCCTGGCCCTGGTTGAGACCCTGGCCCGCCAGCGGGTGCACCGTGTGCGCAGCGTCGCCCACGAGAGCCACGCGCTCGCCAATGTACGTGTCGGCATGGCGCATCTTGAGCGGGAACGACGCGACGCTGCCGGCCTGCACGCCCACGACGGGCGCCGGCGTGCGCTCGGCGTCGTCGGCCGACAGCGGCTCGTTCTCGAGACGCCAGGCCACCTCGTCCTGGACATTTGCGGCGTCGTGAATGTACGTCAGGTCGACGGGCTGCAGACGGAAGGCAGCGTTGACGAGTGCGACAAAGTCGTCGGCCTTCATGGCCTTAAGGCGGGCCGCGCGAGCGGGTGTCGTCGACCAGACCAGCGTAGCAAACCGGCCCGGCAGCGGCAGCATTGCCACGGGGCCCGTCGGAAGGAAGCGCTGGTAGGCCGTCTTGTAGGCGTCGCCCGACAAGCTGCCGGCGCTCTCGTCGAGCAGCAGCGTGGCCACGACGCCGTGGCGGTCGTAGTCCCAGCCGCGTGCCGCAATGTCGGCAAACGAGCGCACGGGGCT
Organism: Intubia oerlemansii; assembly: GCA_020002355.1. Taxonomy (NCBI): domain Eukaryota; kingdom Fungi; phylum Ascomycota; class Sordariomycetes; order Ophiostomatales; family Ophiostomataceae; genus Intubia; species Intubia oerlemansii. The sequence continues at coordinate 39,436 of JAGKRZ010000112.1, read as the reverse complement.
GTTGGCGCCATCAGCACCGACCAGCAGACGGGCTGTCAGCTGCGTCTGGGAGCTGCTATTGGCCAGACGCACCGTCGGCCACTGCGAGAGATCGAGGCCCTCGGCCGAGCTGCTTGACTCGCCGTAGCCAATGGTCTCGACCTTGGCGCCATCAAAGACGTCGACGCCGCCGAGCTCGTCGAGCCGCCGCAGCAGTCCCGCCGTTAGGTTGTTGTTCTCCACCATGTAGGCAATCGTGTCGCCCGTGTCCGCCATCATCATGCCCGGCGGCCAGTCGAAGCTGATGCGCGCCCCCGACACGCCATCCCACACCTGCATCGACTGGTACGCCTGCACGCGGTCTCGGTGCAGATGCGACCACGCTCCAATGCGGTCGAGGAAGCGCGCCGAGCTCGGCGTCAGCGAGCTGCACCGGTTGGCAAACTCGTCGGGCAACGGTGCGTAGGAGCGAGTGCGGCCGAGATCTTGAGCCTCCACCAGCGCAAGTCGGAGACCAGCCGTAACGGGGTTGGAGCCTAAAGAGGTTAGTCTCAAACATACATGTAGCCTTGCGTTTCAAAGGGCCATCACTCACGAAGTGCTGTCAGCAGACTGAGACCCGCGGGTCCGCCGCCGACGCAGACAACATCATAGATGTTGTTGGAGCTCGAGGTCGAGGTGGACTGCCATCGCCGGCGCGGGATGTGCTGGTTCTGAGGAAGGGCGAAGCGCCGGGTGCAGCTGCGGCACACAAACCGCGGCCCGGATCTCCGCACAAGACTTGTCGCATGCATTGGTTCGATCTACCAGTATGCGGTTTTGAGCTTGCAATACCGAGATGCCAATAGGTTCGCGATCGTTGCTTTCGAGATGCAAGCGAAAGTGGAACGATGGGAATAAAAGTGGGTCTCCTGAAAGTACCGCGACGATGTACCTTTCTTGCGTGTAAATGCCCTTGATGACGACTTGATTTTATAACCTATGCTACCTGTAACTCATATTATCAACGCACACTGGTTATTTGATTTATTTTTTCATTGAATTTTTGTAATTATACACAACGAATATAGCCATCCCTAAGTATTACAGTCCATCCAAGGTCTCCAATAGACAAAAGAAAAAGGAGCCAAAGATAAAAAAAAAAGAGACAAAACAGTCCACCGCAAAAAGTCGGCGGATTCACAAAACCACCCTGTTGGAGTTGGATATAAAATATACAAAACGCGGCCATAACGTCCCGAAAGTGAAAAGGGAGCTTCTTCTCCCTCTCAAACTAGTCGAAAATTTAAGCCACCGCAACAGGAACGGCTATCCATCGTTAACTTGGGATTCTGTCAGGGATATTTGGTTTCATAGACGTACCTTCAGTGCGCGGGGCATCGGTAGCAGCAACAGTCTCCTCCTGGGCAGCAGCACTGCCGGCAGAGATGGTGCTGTCGCGGTGAGCACCGTTACCGTTGAGGTTGTCGCTCTCGGCGCGGCCGGCCTGGGCGAGGTCAGCTTCCTCTTCGTTGTCGGGCTGCCACTCGCGCAGGTCGTCCTCGGCATCGTTGAGGATCTGGCGGGCCTGCTGGGCGTAGGGGTAGGCAGCGCGGGTGTCGCCGGGCACGACGGGGGTATCGTCGAGCAGCTTGAGAAGACGCTGGCCGTGGCGGGCGAGAATGATTTGCTTCTCGGCGCGCTCAATGGTGGCGGCAAACTCATACTCGTACGCCTCCTTGAGCTTCTGGCGGGTCTATACGGTTGTCAGTATGGAATGATTTTGAAATGGAAATCAAGTCTCTAGGCTGGCAAGAACTCACAATGTTGGTCAGCTGAGCCTCGGCGACAAGGTTCTCGGCCTCGGCGCGGACGAGCTCCTGCTCGAGAATAACAAGGCGAGGGCTCTCGGGCTCCTTGGTCTTGAGCTTGGCGATCTCGTCGGCAATCTTGGCCTTGTTGTCACGGCTGGGCTGCACGCTCTTCTCCGTGTTGCGCACGGCCTTGAGGACGGCGCGGCTGTCGTCGAGCGCGTGGGCGTACGCGTCTTCCTGCTCGCCAATCTCGGACAGCACGACACCGACCTTGTCGCTAATGTCCGACACGGCATCGTCGCGCGTCTGCTCTCCCCACTCGGACAGCTGCGTGGCAATCGAGACACGCTCGCGGCCGGCCGTCTCGTGGGCTCCAATCAGCGTGTTCTCCGACTTGATGAGACGGTAGAGGCGCTTGGACAGCTCTGGCTGCGTCGTGCCGCGCAGCGACGAGAACGAGAAGCCGCCGCTGCGGCGCGACGACGACGTGTTGTTGCCCTTGGAGCGGATGGAAAGGCCGCGGTTCCTGTACGGTCAGAATGCGAACAAAGCCGACAAAACAAGAACGACTAGAAAGGGCAACAAAAAAAATGCATACTGCTCGCCACTGGTCCGCGGCAGCAGGGCCGAAAAGACACCAGACATTGAAACGTTGGGTATTGGGTACAAAGGAGTGCAAGGGATGCAAAAATTGGCAATGGGAGATCACGGGTGTAGCGCAAAGTAAAGCCGAGAAAAGCAATGAGCAAGCAAACATGAAATTGATACATACATCATTTTGGCGACGGTGATGGGATGTAGCGTAAGTTCTAAAAAGGGTAGGAGGTTAGTTGTTTCCAATGCTCTTTCCTGAAATGGAAGAAAGATGCAGTATAGATGGGGAAGGAGCGAGGTGAAATAAGAGAAAGCAAGAGAGTAGGAGAGGAAGAAGAGCAGGCAGTCCAGCCAATAAATTGGGCGAGAAGGGCTCAATTTGACCCCGCGGCTCGCTTGTCGCGGATTAGTCGGAAAGGTTGTAGTGCTTGTGGTGTAGGTAGCTTACAATATGGAACTGTTTCTCTTTTTCAAGGTGAAATAATAATATGGAAGCTCAAGTTGCTCCGGGTGAGGCAAAAAAAGGGATGTTACTGAATGCAGGTGATTGAATCGGGAAAGTGGAAACACGAATAACAAAGATGCAAAGGGAAGGCGCGATTGATCTTTATCTACCGTCCTCGTTTTTGGACCTACGTAACACCCTCTACTTTTACAGCTGAAAAATGTGAGCTCATACCTTCGTACCTCTTGCGGATTTGTGCTATTTGTGCTCTCTATCCATACCACAAAGCACAATAGCACACGCAAAAAGGAATACAAAAAGGACACAAGACGAGGTAAAACACAAAGCGCAATGGGCCCAATGGCGATGACATCATGACCAGGCCCACTTTTCTCCGGATCCTGCTCGCTGAGAAAAGGTGCGCGACTATGCAACGGCAATGAGCCCCAACGTGGCGTTTTTGCCTGGATGTGGAATGGAGCAGGGCCAATGGAGGGCCAAAGTGAGCGACCACAAGAATGACGACCAGATCAAAAAAGGTTCCAGCTGGGTCTTTCTTTGTACATGCCTCACACCAAACAATGAAACCCCATGTGCGATCCAAGCTAGACAGACCTTGTTTTAGACGATGCGGCAAACAAAAGGACCGCTATGATGCGCCGCATAATGTGGTCATCTGGCAGTCTTGGATGTGATGTAAATGGCACGTGATGGCGGTTGGGTGGGAGGTAAGTGGAAGATGTGACAAATATACATGGAAGACGTTGTGTAGACGAGATGTGGTCAATCTCGAGGCGATAGTAGCACAGTACTGGGCATATCGAGAGATGTCAGTATTTACCTATCCATTTAGGTACATGGCAGTTGGAGCTTGCTAGGGCTTCATGATAGCCACGGGGCTTTGATTATACCTATTTGGAAATTCAAATTTAATGGAACAACCTACATTGATGTACTGTAGCTTACCTGCCCGCCCACCTATATTATTCATTCTATGGAATTGGAAATTTAGGTATTCTTCTTTTTCGAGAAAAATACGTTTTTCATTTATTTGTTTGTTGCCTAGATAGGGTTTTTTTTCTAGGTTTCTTTTTTTTATGCAAAGTAGAGTCTCCTCAGGTAGGTATACGCAGTTGGATTCCATGGTTAATGGTAGGCATACATGTATATTCACAACAAAATATAGACATGAAAGGAATGTACGAAAATAGAAACAGCAATGGCCCAAAAAAAAATTAATAGTTGTAGGGGACAAAAGATAAAATTATCGCCGAAATGGGACCCAAGATCATTTCATCATGAGGCGTGATGAATTGGAAATTTTCAACCACGCCCGGGCAACAACCCGCCGCCGGAATCACAATCCTCAATCGTTTCCACCTTAGTATCTCCGGCCATAGGCCATGCGCGGACCTCGAGCATATCCCATAGGTCTGCCTGCTGTAACAACGACGGGACGTGGCGCCATATAGACAGGGCGAGGAGCGACGATGACTGGCCGAGGGTGCACCACTCTTCTTGCCGGACGCACGGCAACGGGGACAGGGCCGACCGGACAACACATTATTGTGAAGAAAAGAGAATGTTATTGAGGCTTGGTAGTGTGTGAACAAGCTCGACGGACGCACAAGGTTTGACAATTTTGGCGTTGTTAATGGTAATGATTCCAAAGAAAGCGAGTGATGTCGGAAGGAACTGAGAGACAGCCAGATGAACAATTCGCGCTGACAAGAAAACGTCGACACAATGACAGGCAGGCTGTCGTACTTGCTCATGTATTTATAGGAAAGTAATACGAAAAGCCCATACAGCGACAAAAAGCCACAGACGTATCGATGGCAGCCCTCGTACTTCTTTGTACCTTTCAACCCATCTCGTCGTCGAACTGCCATTTACAGTATGCGATCTGCCATTGCCATCTAAATGAGACGGATATTGACAGATCACGGAATAAGAAAGCAATATTACACTCAAAAAAAGCTTAACATCATGGATGTTGCTTTTTTGATATGGAATACCAGAGGTAGAACTCGACAAAGTCTAAACGCCGTCCATCAGTCGATTAACCCTCGTCGACTCGTCGGCAATAACCTCTGCTTTTAAGAAGCTCGTAAATGCCGAGTGGGCAAATCCCTTTTATCTATTTTTGCCTTCCATTGGCTAGACAGGGGATCATTGTACAAGAGACACGAGACAATGAAGTGTCCCGCTGGCGGCGTGGTTTCTTACTGAGCGTCCCGTAGCCGACGGGACTAAGGCGCCGCTGACCAGACGTCGATCATCCTGGAGGAGACAGTACCAACCCACCAAGGTACGGAGGAAGTATCATTATGTGGTGAAAAGACAAGAGCAAAGACCCTGAATGGACGGAAAAACAGACTTTAATTTTTTGACAAAATCGAAACTGCCATGTCAACTCGCAGTGTATCGTACAGAAATGCAATGCAAATCAGAGAAACCCCTTTATCATCCTGGGCTTTTCTTTAGGACCCTCCCCTTTCCTTCCTTCCTTTTTGATGCTCATCTCAATCCCCTCTCTACTCCTTGGAGAACTTGAGCTCGACGCGGCCAATCAGGTAAACAGCCACAAACAGGCCGAGCGCGCTTGCAAAAATGACAATGGGCTTGCGCATGCTTGCCACCAGCGAGTAGTCGTACGAGACCACCACCTCGCGGTCGCGGAACTCGTCGACCAGGTTGCGCGCCTCAATCACAACGGCCGTCCGGCCCACAGTGTCGAGATATGTCTTGTGCAGCTTCACGTCCGCCTCGGCAATCGAGTTGGCCGGGATCGACGTGGAGTACTTGACGTTCCTAAGGGGGCGAGAAGAGTAAAAGGTTAGCCGCTGCTGGTCCTCGTCATCTCGTCACTACGTATCCCAACTTCTTGTCAGAACTTACTCTGCTCCCTCCGGAAGGAGAATCTGCAAGCGGACCTGCTCGTACTCGACACCCTCGCTCTGCTTGGGACCCTCAATGAAGGGAACGTTGAGGACGTAGCCGCCGCTGCCCGTCAGGCGACGCAGGAACGAGGTTGCGTCCGCGTTCCAACCAATCGTAAAGGGAAACTTCCAGCCGCCAAAGACGGGGTAGCGAGGCTTGATCTCGAGCAGAGCCTCACGCTTGCCGCTGCGGAAGTGCGATGTCGAAATGTTGCCAATCACGTCCGTGTAGTAGGCATCGGCACTGCCGGACCGCAGCGGGAAGCGCATCTCCTTGAGTGCCTGCGACGGCGGGCTGAAATACTGCGACTGCTGCCACTTGACACGGTTGAACAGCGTCGACAGGTTGGCGCCGCGGTTCACCAGCGAGTAGCGCTCCTCAAACGCAACATTGCCGCCCCAGTGGCTGACCTCGACGTCGCGCTCCAGACGCTCCACGTGGTTGACCGGCTTGGTAAACTCAAACCGCACCTGCGCCGGCAGCTGCGCACCCGCAGGCTGCGTCTTGAAGGGGCCGTACGTCAGCTTGGAGCCCTGCTTCTGCGGCTGCTCCTCCATGCCGGCGCTCGAGGGGATCTTTGTGTAGTCGGGAACGTCCGATGTCGAGAACTTGACCTCGGTCTTTTGCTTGGTCGTCTCGTAGGCCGAAGGGCAGTACACAGAAAAGTCGTAGACAAGGTACTGCTTCTCATCCTGGGCAATCATGGCCGGGAGCGGGCGGTAGGCGTCAAGGACGTAAAAGGTAATGCCGAGCGTCTGCTGTGCGCCGGGCTCGAGGGCCTGCGGCAGGCGAATGCGGTAGTACTGGAGGGCACTGATACTGGTTAGAGAAAGCCGTCATCCCCCATATGCCCTGACTTTGCGAGAATGCTGAGAGATGCATTTCATCATCCTACCTTGTCAGATCCTCCTCCACAGCCTCAACGGCAAACGTGCCAGCCTCGGCATTCTTGCGGTCCTTGACCTCGACAGCGCCAACGTGGGCAAACTTGTCTGTCGGAATGGCCAGGTAGTACTCGTCCTGTGCGGCTTTGGCGATGTTTTCAACGGCCACGTTGATCGTCTCCTTGATGTAGTTCTTCTCGGCCGACACAACATGCACCAGATTGGCATTCTTAAAGTTTGCCGGCGGCACAAAGGCATTGGCAACAGCCGAAAACGTCGCCGAAATGCCCACCAGCAGAGCTGGCAGGGACGCCGATGCGAACCGCATGGCGAGGACAGACGGTCGATGGGAGTCGAAAGTGGACGGGTCGTCGGGTTGGGATCGTGTTCGACTTGCTCGTCTCGACGTTGGTCCCGCGAGATGTTCTCAGAAGGTGGTGATGCACACAACACACGTCTCAACAGCTTCAGGTTGAGCAACACCGTGTTCTTAGCTCCACCATTGGGATAGCGCGCTGCCAGTTGTGGAGAACTGCTCGTGCGTGGCCCCCCGTTGCACACGCGCCACACTAGGCACTGTGGTACGTACCATGTGTGGCTGGTGTCAGTGGAGAGCTGGCTCCTTCCTGGAGAGCTTTTGATGTACCGGTACAGAGCTTGTAACTACCTACGCGCATAGCCGACACTTCACCATGAGCTCACTCACTTTTATGCTACTTTTTTTTCCGAGCAACCTCGAAAAAAACCAGCCCACTTCCCGAGTTAGGTGCGCGTTTTCGTTCACATGATCATGAAGTTTAATCCGATTATTTTGCAGTGTTCCGTACTGCTGCCAAGTGCTAAAGAGAAGCATGACCGGCATCGTCGGTGGAGATGGGGCCGCCGGAGCATCTTTACACTGCAGGTGCGGCTTTCGCACGCCTTCCCGTTTCGTACAGTCGGCGTGTGACGTATTGCCAATGCTGATATCACTTTTCGCAAGTCTGTCCGGTGGCCCAGACCGCGTTTGCGGCGTATTTGGCGCCTTACCCCGTAATTTTCTACATGGATTCTACACAGCGCCCAATTCCTCTGTGAATTGGTGCTCTGAGAGCGTTCTGAAGGCTTTTTAACGGTTGCTGTTTTTGGGCCTCTCACCGTATCAAAAAGCGGTCGATCGCACCTTCCCTGCCGACTGCCTCTGCCCCCGGTCGCTCCTTCCTCGAATAGATCTTGTGACACCTCAAAAACGTTGAGGGGCCCCACGAGCTGAAAAGCCCCCAAAATCTGCTGTTCCGTTGTCTCCCACACTTTTTTTGCTTCTTCTTCTTCTTCTCGTCTTCTACCTTTTTTTCTCAGATCCATCTCGCGTCTCATCAACTTCACTGCACGTCGGTGAAATTCTCGCACTTGCACCTCAACTACACCAATACAAACCCCCCCACTTCGAAGTAGAATAGAGCTCTTTTGGGTCTCTTTACCGCGCTGTCGTATTCCCCCACCCACTGCTCCATTGCCCCAGACAATCGCCCGCAGGCATCGCACTCGCCAGCAACGGCCTTGCATTCCTTCGGACCCTCTGACTGCTTGCAGAGGTCCCTCTGGTTCTCGCCCCTGCACGATAGCTTGGCGCTTCACTGTGGGTTACTAAGTGCCGGCCGCTCGGCCCCTCTCCTGCGTTGGGGGACCCTCTTGAGCTACCTATTCTGACCATCTTCTTCTGCTTCTATTCCGTAGTAGCTTTTGAGCCAGAAGAACTCCCCTTTTTTTTTTCTTCATTGATCTTCTTGACGGTCTCGAATCGTCAACTCTTTGCACCTTTTCGACACAGCCTTTCCTTACTGCAACACCCGCCAAACCTTCGCCATGGTCGGTCTCGGTCCTAAGAAGCCGCCTTCCCGCAAGGGCACAGGTAAGAAAACACCTCGTCCCATGACCCCAATCGCACGGCAGAATGCATCACGAAAAGGCCCTGGGCCTGGGCTTCATCTGGTCTCTTCGAACCAACCCTCCACATCTGTCACGCCCAACGTGTCAACCCCTCGTTGGTTTTCTCGTCGCCTGCAGTCAGAATTGCTACCTTTTTGGACCCCGCCAAGCTCTTCATCCAAAACGCGCACCAGCCAGCTAGAAGTCTACCTGAGCTGGTTCATGTTCAATCTTGCGCCATTGTGCGGTTTGGGCCTTTGCGAAAGTCCTTTTGCGCCATTCTTGACTCCTGCACCCGTGGCTCTTTGCGCCTGTGCTGCTCCTTTCTTTGTACCGCCAGTGGCTGTACACAAGACTGCGCGCAAGACTGCGCGCAAGACTCGCAATCCCTTCCCCAGCCTGATGACGATACGTGCCCATCTATCTGTCCATTGCAAGAATAGCTCGCCCGGCCATGAGCTGCAGCGACTGCTGTACGCGGCCATGAGCAACGGGTGACACCCCCTTCTTTTCTATGACCCCTCGAAACCTGCACCAACCCGGGCCTCGTGCTCATCATCCATCATACCCGATTCTGACCCCTCTCCTCTTCCCCAACAACTCTTTCATATTCGAGTCGTTAAGACATGACGGGCTGTGTCGCGAGCAGTCTGTTCGGATAAACTCGCCCTCCATCTCGTCCATGTACAAGCCCCCTCTTCCTTCTGGAGGTTGAGCTATCCCCAGGACCTTCCAGACCATGTCAATTATACATGGAGTGGCGTTCACTTGGAGGTCCTTTTGTACCCCCCTTCTGCTGCGTCACGAAAACGCCCGGATGAAACTGTCAACGTCGCCGTTGGGTACACACAGGATGACATTCGTGTAATCCGAAACACGTCCCGTGCTTGGCCTGATAAAATGAGACGTTTATCCGCAAAAGATATTCAATCCAGGTAGTGCCTGGGATTTGATTTGGGAAACTTTGCCTTGCATTTGGAGAAGCTATCACTTTGTCATCACTTCCACGTCAAACTGCCTCCTTTGATTATTACCTCAGATCAAAGAGGCTTGCGAAACTCTTTTTCCCTCCCTAGTCCATTTATACGAGCATATTTGCAACTGTTATCACGATGACCACTCTTACACAAATCCCCGTCTTCCTGCCTTCGCCAAATATGGCCCAATTCCACGAGATGCCCGACGAGCCAAAGGGCAAGAGTCCTCTGCAGACACGTACTATTACACGGAAAAGGAATAAAGCTAACAATATCAAACAGGCACTATGGCCGATGTGCCCAAGGATCTCAAGAAGGAGATTGAGCACCTCGAGCAGATTTTCACCGTCGATACGAAGAAGCTCAAGGAGATCACCAAGCACTTTATCGCAGAGCTTGACAAGGGCCTGAGCGTTGAGGGCGGCAGCATTGTGAGTCTATGAAATACATGATGGCAATGCATACGATCCAACTGATTGCTAACCGCCTCCCCTTGTGTCCAGCCCATGAACCCAACATGGGTCATGTCCTTCCCCGACGGCTACGAGACGGGCACTTTCCTTGCGCTCGACATGGGCGGCACCAACCTTCGCGTGTGTGAGATCACGCTCACCGATCAGAAGTCCGAGTTCGACATCATCCAGTCCAAGTACCGGATGCCCGAGGAGCTCAAGACTGGCCAGTCCGAGGAGCTCTGGGACTACATTGCCGACTGCGTCCACCAGTTCATCGAGACGCACCACGAGGACATGTCGAAGCTCGAGAAGATCCCGCTCGGCTTCACCTTCTCCTACCCTGCTACCCAAAACTATATCGATGAGGGCATTCTGCAGCGGTGGACCAAGGGCTTTGACATTGACAATGTCGAGGGCCACAACGTCGTCCCCATGTTCGAGGCGGCTCTGGCGGCACGCGGCACTCCCATCAAGCTGGCTGCGCTGATCAACGACACCACCGGCACGCTGATTGCCTCGGCGTACACGGACACGCGCATGAAGATTGGCTGCATCTTTGGCACTGGCTGCAACGCTGCGTACATGGAGAACGCTGGCTCGATCCCCAAGCTTGCGCACATGAACCTGCCGCCTGACATGCCCATGGCGATCAACTGCGAGTGGGGCGCATTTGACAACGAGCACAAGGTTCTGCCGCGGACGCAGTACGACATCACTATTGACGAGGATTCGCCGCGCCCTGGTCAGCAGGCCTTTGAGAAGATGATTGCGGGTCTGTACCTGGGCGAGATCTTCCGTCTTGTGATGGTTGACCTGCACGACAAGAGCGAGACCAAGATCTTTGAGCACCACGACATCGCCAAGCTCCGCCGCCCCTACTCGCTCGACTCGTCGTTCCTGTCTGCCATTGAGGAGTAAGTTGACGCCGGAACCATGGTTAAAAAAACATGGATACTAACATTTTCTTCAGCGACCCGTGGGAGAACCTGCAGGAGACCTTTGACCTGTTTAACGAGAAGCTGGGCATCAGCCCCACGCTTCCCGAGCTGGTCCTGATCCGCCGCACGGCCGAGCTCATTGGCACTCGTGCCGCTCGTCTGTCTGCTTGCGGTGTTGCCGCCATCAGCATCAAGAAGAACTACGAGTCGTGCCACGTTGGCGCTGACGGCTCGGTGTTCAACAAGTACCCGCACTTCAAGGCACGCGGTGCCCAGGCTCTCCGTGAGATTCTCGACTGGCCGGCCAAGGCTAACCCCAAGGACGAGGACCCGATTGAGGTTCTGGCTGCCGAGGACGGTAGCGGTGTCGGTGCTGCTCTGATTGCTGCTCTGACGCTGAAGCGTGTCAAGGCCGGCAATCTGTCGGGCATCCTGCACCCCGAGAACTTTGTGTAGAAAGCTCGAAAAAGGCGTGAATATAAAAGATAAAAAATAAAAAGAGGAGGAACCAAAAACAGACCAAAAACAGCATATTGGGATCGTGATTCTCCATGTTTGCAATGTAGCCAAGGCGCAAAGAAAGCACAGACAATATCTACGTTGTGTTCCGTTTATCAAGGAGGGATTCTATTCCAAGATGTGAGTGATGCTTTTTGATTTTTTTTTCTCTATGTTGTAGTATGCGATCATCCCATAAATGTACATGTGGGCAAGCGGTATTCTGGAGAGGGAGGAGTGAAGCGTCAGCAAGCGTAACAATACACGTCGGTATGGATGGAAACTTACTCTCCAGTGTCCAGTAGGGCCGCAGGATGCCTTCCCAGGCACCCTTTCCAGCCTCGTCGAGACCATCCTCGGCGAGAGGGATATCGACGTCTGTCCAGGCCACATCAAAGCCGGCCTCGGCCAGGTGCATCTCGACGACGCGGGTGTAGACGTCGTAGCAGACGCGACGGTCGGCACCGAGGCCGTTGAAGAAGCCAAAGATGCCCTGGTCGTCGAGCAGGCCGGGCACGTAGTCGGTAAAGAAGCGGCGCAGCTCGCTGTAGTCCTCGCCAAAGGTGTCAAAGTAGATGGCGTCGTACATCTCGCCGCTGGCCAGCAGCAGCGGGCAGATATCCTGCCAGCGACCGCGGTGGATCTTGTAGGCGCCGGGCTCGCTGCCCTGGGCTTCCCAGGCGGCGCCAAACTCGGCGGCGTGGTCGTCCTCGCCGCCCGAGACGGAGCCGCCGGCATCGACACGGGCGAGCACTTCAGGATGGGCCTCGATGATGTGGTGGCGGGAGGGCTTGTGGCCGGCAATCATGCTGTCAATGATGCCGAGGCCGAAGCCGATATTGAGGACGCGCTTGCCCTCGACGGGCTTGTTGGGCGCGTCGGGCGTGCTGAGCATGGCGTCGACGCTGCGCTTCATGATATCCTTTTCCCAGGCCATCATGACGCCGTTGCCGGCCGAGTCGACGAGCTTGCCGTCTTCCAGGGTCAGATGCGAGTCGAGGTAAGGCGTCTCGGTAGCGGGGTCGACAGCTGCTGCTGCAGGAGCTGCCTCTTCTTCCGCCTCAGCTGCTGCTCCCGCAGACTCGGCCTCCTTGACCTCCTCATCATTAGCCTCGTCTTGGCCATTCTCCATCTCCTCGTCTGCCTCCTCCTCCTGTTCCTCATCGTCATCTGAGCCAAGTGCGTCGTACCCGTCGAGGATGGACAGCAGCATCTCGGCACGCATGCCGGCGCGCACCATCTGGTCATAGAGCTCCTTGCGGCCCAGACGCCACGCCACACAGCCGGGCGTCTCATTGTTGTCGTCGACATCGTTCCAGATGGCACCCGAGAAGAGCAGCTGATCAAGCGTCTTGACGGCCGCGGCCTCAGCCTCGGGCTTCTCGTCTTCGGTCGCCGGGCCCATGGACCGTATGGCTGCGTGCAGGGGCGTCTCGCCGGTCACGGGGTCGCGGACATTGGCTTTGCCGGGGCCACTGAGAAAGGGCTTGAGGGCATCATTGTCGTGACGCCATGATGCGCGAAGAATGGCCTGGATTTCGACAGGGCATTCTGACGAGATGCGCAGGTCGAGAGAGTCTGATTCGTCCATGGTGTCGTTGTACTTGGCGCGAGTACCACGACTGTTCCGTATATGTATCTCAACTTTGTACAATCGCATCCAGCTCTCCCCACGACATCCCAGCGCATTGCATCAACCGCCACTTTTTTTTTCCTCTGCGCATATTCTGCCGGTACAATGACGACGGCCCCCACGTCCCACCGCCTGCCATTTTCAGTGTCATCAACCGCGAGTTCAGGGTCACGTGCCACATATGTCATTGGCGAGTCATTGCGCACCGGCACACGTGCCGGAATGTCCGTCCAGTGTGGTCTCGACTTGCTGCAGGTCCCCATAATATCGAGATCCGCTCTTGGGATTTTGCTTGTTTTTATTGATTTTGTGCAGATATTTTTGGTGTTTTGGTTCCCTCGCCATGCACCAAGCTGCTTTCTTCTGTTGCCCGTCTATTTTTTTCCTCTATTTTGCCTTTCGCCGTCATCCCTGTCAGCGTCCCACTGATGTCCACATAGTGGAGGTAAAGAGTGGAAAGTGACCCACAAGAATTTCCGTATTGGGACATGAGCTCCCATGGCGCCTGTGTCCCTTGCATTGGCCTATCAAATGCCAGCGACGTTGAACGTGATGCGCGACAGCAATTTTGCTGTTTCAGAGCAGCCTCGAGCATGCCATAATGTTGACGGGCATGGCAGCGCAATATGAGCTTTTTTTGGTAGACATTTTGCCAAATATACGGATACACACCGGCGTATCTCCCACAAGCCTCAAAGGTCTGACAGGCCATCACGTGATAAATTTACCCCCGAAAACCCGCCCTTCCCTTGCTGTTTAATTGGCTACAGCGCCCTGTCGTCCATCGCAGCCTCGCGCCTGCCCTCTGGGCGACGACCGCCGCCCTTACTGAGATCCACACGTGACTGGCCTGGCGTCCTTTTTAAGAGGAGACTAGATTCGCGCTTGTGAGGCCTTTTGCCCATTTTCCACATCCCAGCCATTCCAGCCAAAAGAATCCCTGCCAGCGTCCTTTCTTTGATTTGAGCTTTTCGACTATTTTTCCCGTCTCGTCAGTGAGATAGCACCGGCCCTTTGGGCTACAGTACGGCCTTGTTTGCTCTAGCTCGTACCACGGTACCAGGGAATCGCCTGCTGAGACGATCCTTTTTCTTTTCTCGCATCGGTTCATCCGTCATCCAACTCTCTTTTCTTTTTTGTTTTTGCTCTTTTTTTTGGTCTTTTTGCCATTTGCCGCATCGGTCGTTGCTCCGTCTCCATCGACTTTTTCTAGCTATTTTTTTTGTTCCATCTCTTTTTTTAGCCTTTCCAGGCTTCTTCCTCCATGTTGATCATCGAGGACCTCAAGACCAAGAAGAAGACGTGGCAACGCAGCACTCCCAGCGACGGCAGCATCGCACCCATTTATCGCACGCTTTCGGCCAAACGCCAGCAGAAAAGGCAGAAGAAGCTCAAGCATCAAAACAACGACAGCAAGCAGCACGACGAGCTGCACCCGAAACGCCCCGGTCTCCCTTCGTTTTCCAGCAGCGGTTCGTGGCGGGCACCTCCCGGAATCGTCGTCATGAAGTTTGGTGACCAGCTGCGTTCCAGCATCATCCACGAGTACGAGTGGTCCTACCTCGACTACGATGGCCTCAAGTCGAAGCTTCGCAACCCGACAGGCCCTGTCGTGAACGCTGCGGCGGCCGGCGACCAGGATGCCGCTGCCAAAAAGGGCAAGAACGCGGCTGCAGGCTCGTCGCTGGCCACGGAAACCGCGACCGGCAAGCCGCTGACGCCGCGCCGCGAATGGAGCGAGAGCGACGAGGCGGGCTTTGTCACGGCGCTCGAGAACGAGCTCGACAAGGTGCACCAGAAGCAGCAGGTCAAGGCCATTGAGATCCAGCGCATGATTGCCGTCAGCGAGCGCGAGGTCAACGACGTCGTCAACCGTCTGCGCGAGCGCGGCACCGGCGAGGGCCCCTCGGAGGAGGAGTTCATGCTGCTCGAGGAGGATCTGAGCGACATTATCGCCGACGTGCACGACCTGGCCAAGTTTGTGCAGGTCAACTACACGGGCTTCTACAAGATCATCAAGAAGCACGACAAGATGACCGGCTGGCACCTCAAGCCCGCCTTTGACACGCGCCTCAAGGCCAAGCCCTTCTACAAGGAGAACTACGACGCCTCCGTCGTGCAGCTGTCCAAGCTCTACGACCTTGTGCGCACGCGCGGCAACCCCGTCAAGGGCGACAGCAGCGCCGGCGGCTCGCAGGCCAACTTTGTGCGCCACACCACCAAGTACTGGGTGCACCCCGACAACGTCACCGAGCTCAAGCTCATCATCCTCAAGCACCTGCCCGTGCTCGTCTTCAACGCCAGCAAGGAGTTTGACCAGGAGGACTCTGCCATCACCTCCATCTACTACGACAACCCGGACACTTGGGACCTCTACGAGGGCCGTCTCAAGAAGACCGAAGGTGCCGAGGCCATCCGTCTGCGCTGGTACGGCGGCATGCGCAGCGAGACCGTCTTTGTCGAGCGCAAGACCCATCGCGAGGACTGGACCGGCGAGAAGTCCGTCAAGGCCCGTTTCTCCATCAAGGAGAAGAACGTCAACTCGTACCTGCGCGGCGAGCTGCTGCCCGCCGCCATCTTTGAAAAGGCCCGCAAGGAGGGCAAAAAGTCCAAGCAGGCCATTGCCGAGGACGAGCGTCTGGCCGCCGAGATCCAGTACTCCATCCTCAAGAAGGGCTACGTCCCGGTCTGCCGCTCCTTTTACAACCGCACCGCCTTCCAGCTGCCCGGCGATGCCCGCGTCCGCATCTCGCTCGACACGGAGCTGACCATGGTCCGCGAGGACAACCTGGACGGCCGCCGCCGCGCCGGCGACAACTGGCGCCGCATGGACATTGGCGTCGACTACCCCTTCTCGCAGCTGCCCCCCGCCGATGTCGAGCGCTTCCCCTACGCCGTCCTCGAGGTCAAGCTGCAGACCCAGCTCGGCCAGGAACCGCCCGAGTGGGTTCGCCAGCTGATTTCGAGCCATCTCGTCGAGGCCGTCCCCAAGTTCTCAAAGTTTATCCACGGCTGCGCCACGCTCTTCCCCGACCGCATCAACCTGCTTCCCTTCTGGATGCCCCAGATGGACGTCGATATTCGCAAGCCCCGCTCGCACGACTTTGGCATCCGTCGCGCTGGCCACTCGGCGACGACGGCCACGTCCGAATCGGATGAGGACGACGATTTTGACTCGGACGACGAGGAAGAAGCTGCTGCTGCGGCTGCTGCGGCTGCTGGTGGCAGCGGTGCTAACGGCGCGTCTTCGTCTGCACTGGGCGACGCTAGCACGGCTGCTGCCACGCTGGCGGCTCGTCTCCCGCACCACGGCCTCGCCAGCTCGGGCGCCGATGTCGAGGACCAGACGGCTGACAGCCGTCACCCGCCGCCTCTGCAGGAGGCGTACCCGGTGTACGACTCGGACGATAAGAACGACGACGAGGACGAGGCCGACCGCGCTCGCGACCAGCTCGAGGAGGCGCGTCGCATTGGTGGCTGGACGTACTGGTCGACGCTCACGGGCGCGTATGCCAAGGCGGCCGGCCGGAATGTGCTGCATGCGGCTCAGGCCATGATCCCGCACCCGCGCGGTTCCGAGATTCCGCAAAACGAGCGCCAGCGGCAGATGTTTGGCCCGCGCCAGCAGATCCAGACCAAGCAGTTCCGCGCGCCCAAGGGCAAGAAGATCTATGTCCCCGTCCGCGTCGAGCCCAAGGTCTACTTTGCCGCTGAGCGCACCTTCCTCGGCTGGCTCGAGTACTCGATCTACATTGGCACTATTGCGGCGACGCTGCTCAACTTTGGCACCAAGCCGACGAGCGCCTCGTTTATCGTTGCGAGCATGTTTACCATCCTGGCCATCCTCTGCCTCATGTACTCGGTCGGCATCTACTTTTACCGCAGCCAGGCCATCCGCAGCCGTCGCGCCTCGGCCAAGTTTTATGACCGCTACGGCCCATCCGTGCTCTGCGGCGCCCTCGTCATTGCCATCGTCCTCAACTTTGCCCTTGAGGGCCGCTCCCGCCAAATGTGGTAGTCTTTTTTTTTCCCGAGATTTACCCTTGAATTACTCTGTACCTACCTATCACGTCTTGATTCCTGTTTCCTTTGTCTTGGTCATCTGTTCTGCCATTTTTGTTATTATATAATGTACCATCTGTCCAGCTTCATATTCCTTTTATTTTCTGTATGTCTACCCAACCAACCTACTAGATAGGTATATCGGAAATCAAATTTTCTGAATCATAAAAAGGGCAAATCAAGAATTTATGTGAAGCGAAAGTGTGATAAAACATTGCGTGTGTACCATGTAGGTGGATAGAATGACCTCAAAATGGAAAGACCAAAAAGCAAATGCCAAACACCAATAAATATACCCCCGTACCTTGAATAACCCCTCCCAACCCATCTACCTAGGCATATAAACCTTCCCACCTCCCCCCCTTTTTTTTCTTTTCATACTACACACCAGTGGCCCGACTAATCTTGCGCCGTGCGCCTGCACCGGTGACGATGATCGATCCGTCCATCTCGAGACTGCGGATACATTCGGCCAGTTCCGATGCATCCAGGGGCTCACTGGCGCCGTCGGCCATGTGCCGCACCAAATCGGCGTACACCATGGACGTGCTGCCATTCTTGAGGCCGTCGTCGAGCATGCGCAGCACGGCCGCCGCGAGATCGGCCTTGCGCTTGCGCTCGGCGGCGCTCGTGCCCTCGGTCAGCAGCGACATGTCGATGCGGCCCTGGGCATCGGTGGCGGCCGTCTTGAGCGCCGACTGGATCAGGCGGTAGGCCTCGCGCACATCGTTCGCCGTCACCTCCTCCGACAGCCGCATCTTGGCGTGCGCCTCGGCCAGACGGATCATGGACTCGAGCTGACGCGTCGTCGCCGTGATGCGCTGGTCGGCGGCGCGCACGTCCTGGCCCAGCTTGCGCATCTCGACATAGGCCTCGACCAGCGCATGACCCGCATCGCCCGAGAGCACCGGGTGCACGTTGGCGCGCGCGTACGAAATGTACGACGTCAGGAAATCAATGGGCAGCACCTCGTTGGCCGACCGCGCCGACTGCGGCTTGTCCTCGAGGTACATGGACAGCAGGTGCTTGGCCATCTGGTGGTCCTGCTTGGCGTCGGTGCGGTCGAGGATGAGGTAGACGAGATCAAAACGCGAGAGCAGCGTCGGCGGCAGATCAATGTTTTGCGGGACGGGCAGCTGGGGGTTGTAGCGGCTGCCAATGGGGTTGGCCGAGGCCAGGATGCTCGTGCGCGCATTCAGCGTCGTGATGATGCCCGCCTTGGCCACCGAGACCGTCTGCTGCTCCATGACTTCGTGCAGCACGGACCGCGTGCCCTCGTTCATCTTGTCAAACTCGTCAATGCAGCAGACGCCGCCGTCCGACAGGACGAGGGCGCCCGACTCGAGGACGAGCTGGCGCGTCTCAGGGTCGCGCGTGACATAGGCCGTCAGACCAACGGCCGACGAGCCCTTGCCACTCGTGTAGACGCCGCGCGGGGCAATCTTGTGGACGTAGCTGAGCATCTGCGACTTGGCCGTCGACGGGTCGCCGCACAGCAGGACGTTGATGTCGCCGCGGTACTTGGGGCTGCCTCCCTTTTTGAACGACTTGTTGGTGCCGCCAAACATTTGCAGGAGGATGCCCTTTTTGACATCCTCCATCTCGTAGATGGACGGCGCGAGCGAGCGCGCCAGCAGCTCGTAGACGTCGGGCCGGCTGCCCGTGGCCTTGATCTTGTCAATCTCCTCGGGCGTAAACGTGCGCGTCTCCTCCATGCGGTTGGCACTGGCGGCAGCGCCGTCGCCCATGGTGTTGTCGCCGGTGATCTCGTTCTGCTCGGCCAGCAGGGCGGCCTCGACATCGTCGTCGTCGACGTCCAGCGTCGAAGGGTCGATACCGAGGCGCTTGTTGTCGACCTTTTGGATGTGCAGGACGTCCACGTAGGTCTTGTGGACACTGTTGACGGTGCGCTGGCGGGGGTTGACGCGGATGGGGCTGACGCGGAAGATGCCGGTGATGAGGACGCGGTCGCCGGCCTTGCAAAAGTCGACGAGCTCGTTGTAGACGCAGACAGAGACGGAGTGCGGCGTCTGACCAGCAGGCACGGCATCGGGCGTCTCCTGCAGCTTGATGACCTGCTTGTCCTCAAAGACGCAGCGGTTGTGGACGATCTGCATCGAGTTGGCCGTGTTGCACTGGGGCCGGGGGCAGACGGTGGGCTCGCGGATCTTGCCGCGGTCGAGGCTGACGGTGACGGAGTGGTTGCAGACCAGACACTTGAAGAAGGCGTCCTTCATGTCGGGGATGACGGGCGTGGTGCGGATGACGAGGCCCTTGATGGAGATGAGGCGGTCCATGTCAGAGGGGTTGAGGTCGCGCAGGTTGGTCGACTTGTCGAGGCCAAAGGGGCGCACAATGTAGACGGTTTTGCTGACGTCGTCCTCGAGGGTCGACTGCTGGCTCTGCTGCTGCTGCTGCTGCTGCGAGGGCCGGGGCGTGGCCGGGTCGTCGCCGCGCTCGGAGCTGGGGAAGTTGAGCTCGGAGCTCTGGCTGGCGCTGGGCGCCGTCGTCTGGCTCTGGGAGAGGGCGGCCATGGCGGCCTTTTGGCGGTTGACCTCGACGTGGGCCAGCTCGGACATGAGGTCGTGGACGGACTGGTCCATGATGGGGACGATTTCCTGGGGATAAGCCTGGGCCTGGTACCACAGCTTGTTAGTGCGCGGGTAGGCGCGCAGGTCGCGGATGTCGACGTAGAGGCGCGTGGAGCCGAGCAGCAGCATGTTCTGCATGGTCTCCCAGTAGGGCTTGGAGTCGGCGTCGGGCATGTTGTTGGTGTCGGCCTCGGTCATGCCGTCGAGCCACATGCGGTACTTTTTGGTAAAGTTGCGCAGAAAGTCCTTGAACGAGGCAAACGTGTCGTCGATGGACACGGTCGTGCCCCAGATGAGGCTCTGGCTGACGCCGCCTAGGGCCATGGCCTCGGAGGTGTCAGGGTGGTGGTTGGCAAAGCTGCCCGTCTCGGAGCCAGGTGCATCGCTAAGCACTTGGCCGGCGTCGTCGAGGACGATGCGGCGTGGCGCTGCGCGGGGCGTGCGCAGCAGGGCGTCCGAGTGGATGTCGCCGCGACGAGACCGCGACGGGCCGCCAGCGTCGGAGCGCTGGTCAACAAAAAGATTGCTGCTCTCGCTGCGAAGATCGGACTGGAAGTTGTGGCGGCCGGGACTTGAGCTGGGGTCGTAGCGGATCGGCGAGGATTCTGAGGGGAGGGGAGAGGAAGGGGGCTGTTAGTCCGGGTTCGACGCTTTTTGCTTCACATCAACGGCACATACCACCCATCATTCTGCTGGCACGGGGCGTGCGATCGCCGGCCGACTCGCTCTGCGTCTCCATCTGGGCGAGGGGCGAGCTTGCAGCCATGGCGGCCATGCCGCGCACGGGCATGTCCAGCATGCTGTCCTGGGTGCTCTGCGTGTTGCTCATCTGACGCAGGGGCGACGAGGGAGCCATGTTGGCGTTGGGGGCATTGGGGACATTGAGGGCGGCGGGCGACTGCTCATAGAACATGGGACTCGACGGCTGGGCAGAAGACCGCTGACGGGGCGTGCCCTGCGAGCGACGGCCCCCGGGAGACGACATGGCGAAAGATTGGCGATGTGGTGCTGTGAGGTATGAGAGGGGTGGTTTCGTTTGGTTTTGCGGTAACTGGCGGTGACTGGCGGTGAGGGGTAGTTGGGTGCAGGGATTGCGAGTGAAGCTTTTGAAGAGAGACAAAAACAGTGGCGGAAAGATCACGACACGGATGCAAAGAGGGGAACTGGGGAGGGAATGGGGAGGGGGCGGGAAGGCACGAGTGTCTCGTTGTGAAAAAGAGGAAGGCGCGGCCCACCAGGAGACAAGAGTCGTGGCGGGAAACGCGAGTTTAATCGAGACGCGCTTTAGGGAGGGGAAAACGCGTCGTAGTCGCGTAAAGTGGTTTTGGGGAAGGGGGAGCTCTGATTACATAATAAGCAATTGGCTCCATAGTTTTCTGCCAATAGTTTTTCCGGTGCGGCGGGATGACTAGCAGGACTAGCAGGAAGGGAAAGCTGGCAATAGCTGCTGGGCACAGCCAAAAGCAGCTGATCCACTATCGCCAACTGTCTTGAACCCCCTATCATCGAGACCTCATATATCATTGAATTGCCATCGACGCTCATACCCTGCCATTGCGACGACTATCATCAGAAGCGAGCAGACCCAACCGCGCCTTATACCTTGAAACACCTACACACACACCGCACACCACACACCACACATCATCATGGCGCCAGGGCTGTCGTTATACTCGGTCAAGGCCATCATCATCCTGGCCGAGGACGGCTCGCGGATATTTGCAAAGTACTACACTGCGCCGCACGCGGGCGGTGCATCCCCCGCAGCAGGATCGGCAGGCAAGACGACCAACGGCGCAGCAGGAGGAGCAGGCGCCAACCCGTTTGGCGACGCCAAGGCGCAAAAGGCGTTTGAGAAGGGCCTGCTGGAGAAGACGGCCAAGCAGAACGCCGACATTCTGCTGTACGACAACCACGTGGTGCTGTACAAGACGGAGGCCGACACGACCATGTACGTTGTGGGCAGCCCCGACGAGAACGAGGTGCTGCTGTACAATGTGGTCTTGACGATCCGCGACTCGCTGCACCTGCTGCTCAAGCAGTCGATTGACAAGCGCACGCTGATTGAGTGCTACGACATTCTGGCGCTGGCAATGGACGAGATTGTGGACGACGGCGTCATTCTCGAGACGGACCCGAGCATCGTGGCGACGCGGGTGAGCAAGGCGCCGACGCAGGACGTGCAGATGGGCCGCATCGATCCGTTTAGCGAGCAGGGCGTCAACCAGCTGGCGCAGATGGGACGCAACAAGATCTCCGACTGGCTGCGGCAGGGCCTGTAGGAGGGCCGTGCTAGGGCCGGCGGGGCTGGAGGGGTCGGAGGAATCGGAGGACAATCTGGGTCGGCGAGAATGGGCCAGACGGGGCAGGCCGGCATGATGGCCATGGCGGCTGCTTCGGCTGCTTCGGCGGCGGCAGCGGCCATGGTTCCCGGAAACAGTTTCGGCTACCCAAGATCCAGCGGCCGCGATCGTGGTCTGTTGGCTGGTACGGGCGTCATTGGCCATCAGCAGAGCAGCCCTCGCAAGGACTCGAGCGACACCACCAGCGGCATGAGTGGCATCAGCGACTACGGCAGCATGGGTCGTCGTGATTCAACTCCAGAACGCAGCAGCGGCATGCCATCTGTGTACAGTGATACTGGGTTCTACATGCCTTCCAAGCCCAAGGCCATGGCCTCGGCCTACCCCAGCCTTCGGAAAGATTGAGTTTTATGGATCGAAAATGGGAGGATACCGTTGGGAAAAGGATACTCTTTTGTTTTGCTTTTTTCTTGTTCTTTTCTGCTGTGTTGGTTTTTTGTGTCTTCTTTTATGGGCTGCTTATGAGTATGCACATTGGAGTTGTTTTTCTGTTACTGTTTCTCCATTTTTTTGTTTCTCTTGTTGCCTGCCTCATCTTATACGTCTATCAAGATCATCTTTTTTTTTTGTATGTCATGTCTATCGTGATTTCTATCTGTCCCTTGTCCGACCACCCGCCTCTGGTCATCTCACTTCTGATGCTGCTTTGCGCAGACGGTTCATCACAGCAGCCGCCATGTCATCGCCACGGTCATCGACGCCCTCGACAAGGATGACGTCGGCACCGCGAGCATCCAAGTCTCTGAGGGCCGAGAAGAGTCCATGGGCCACGCTGGACACGTCGCGGCCGAGGTCGAGCTCGAGCACGCGCGACGATGCGCCGTCGAGGGAGTATTCGGAGAGGTTGTATGTCGTCGAGATGCCATTGGTCGTTCCGTTCGTCGTTCCATTGGCCCTCTGCTGCAGCGCCGGCCACGTTGTCGTCCGAACCAGGCCGACCGTCTTGGCCGACTCCTGCCGGAGAGCACCCTTCAGGTTGTCCACCGACAAGCTCCTTTCCGACGTCCCCTCGTACAACACAACGCGGGCCTTGGGGCTGTAGTGCTTGTACTTCATGCCCGGTGCACGCGGTGCTGCTTCTTCTTGCGCTTCTGTGCCCTTTTGCGCCTCCGTCGTCTTCTCTCCCTTCTTGTCCCCTGCCTGCGCATTCCCCCCCTTGGCCGCATCGTGGTAGGCGCGCTCGACGCGCTCCCAGCCGGGCACCGCTCGCAGCTCGGCCATGCTGATGCCGCCCGGCCGCAGCACGACGGGCGGGTCGCACAGGCCATCGACGACGGTGCTCTCGACGCCAACACCGCAGGCGCCGCCATCGAGAACGACCTCGATGCGGCCGGCCAGATCGTCGACGACGTGCTGCGCCGTGGTGGGCGACGGACGCGTCGAGGCGTTGGCCGAGGGTCCAGCGAGGGGCGCGTCGGCGAGACGGATGAGGGTGCGGGTGAGGGGGGACGCGGGCAGGCGGGCGCCAAAGTTGGGCAGTCCCGCGGTGACCTGGGGGGCGAGGTCGACGGATGCGGGCAGCAGGATGGTCAGCGGACCCGGCCAGAAGCGGTCAATGAGCGGCCGGTAGATCTCGGGAATCGTGTGGTTGGGCAGCAGGCCGCGCAGCATCGTGAGATCGCAGACGTGCACGATGAGGGGGTTGTCCGAGGGGCGGCCCTTGACGGTAAAGATGCCGCGCACGGCGGCTGGCCGCCGGGCATCCGCGCCCAGTCCATAGACGGTCTCGGTCGGAAAGCCAACGGGCGTATCGGTGTGGCGGATCTTGTCGGCAGCCGTGCGGAGGGCGTCCATACCGGGGGCGCTGTCGTCAGCGGCATCCCAGTGCTCGAGAGAAGATTCGCCCGCCGCCGTTGCTGGCCGGAACCGGCCCAGGGCGTCTGGGTCCGGGACCGGCAGGATCACCGTCTTGTACATGTGAGAGGAGGTGGGAGAGGGGGGAGGTTGATATCGAGGAGATTGGAGAGAGAGCGACGAGAGTCGTCGATGCTGGAAAAGGCGTGCCGTCCAGCGGCCAGCCGACTGGCGAAGCGATTGTGCCGTCGTTGTGGAGGATATATGAGCGTAAAGCGGTCGAGAATAAGGCAGCTGTTGACCTGTATTATGCGCCAATGTAGAACAATATAAAATATAATTGAACATGTGCATGCATCGCATTGGGGTCAATACCTATCACCGAAATCGCGGAGAGACGTCATGACTCAATTTTTTTAGGCTAGCTCGCCACTACTAATTGCACTACAGTTTGCTGCAGAGATTATATTGCAAAAATAGTGTATTTAGAAACAGCTCGCTATATGGGAAAAATGTGATAAGAAAAAAAAAGCACAAACAAAAAAAGTAATCGCGAATAAATGAAGCCAACGCCCTGCACCCATGTCTTGATATATATATTCCCTAATTTCCCCACCGCCTACTCGACTCCTCGACAGCATCAGTCGGCTTCCACGATACCGCCGCCAGCGCGCCGCACCGGGAGACTGGCCATGTACGTATTGGTAAAGCTGAGATGCTGCTTGAAACTGCTCAGCAGCCGCTCCATCTCGTCGCGCACAGCTTCGCGCGAGCCCATGCCCTGCATGACCATGGGCGCAGGAGGAGCAGGCAGTACGGGCAGCGAGAGCCCGCCGTCGTCGGGCGGCGGCGTATAGTATTCTTTTTGCTCATAGTTTCTTCCGTCTCTTTCATCTCTTTCGTCGGGCGACGCATCGCGCGCATTTCTCAGCTGCTGGCCAAAGTGAGCGACGCCTCCTCGCGAGGACGACGAAGGAGCGTGGCCATGGACGACGGACCGGTCGTCGCCGCTGGCATCGCCACCGCTCGTGTAGCCGCTGGCATAGCCGCTGGACGAGAGGGCATTGCTGCCGTAGCTGCCGAGACCGCGACGGTGTGTGTGCAGTGGCGCAGGCACCTGCACCGGTCCTAGCGACTCTGCACCGCTGCCATCGTCAGGCTCGCCCATCATGCCAATGCCCTCGACATGCAGACCGTTGGTGCTGTCGTTGTAAGGCTGGTGTTGGTGCTGGTGCTGTTGTTGCTGTTGTTGATGCTGCTGATGTTGTTGTTGGCTACTCGACGGGCCAGTGTTGGTATTGGCCGCCGGCACGGTCGCCGCCAGAACATGGGCAAACTCGGAATCGTCCGAGACGTAGATGGACGGCTCGCGGTTGGTCGAGCTGATGCCCATGGAGTGCATCATCGGGTCGTGGTCTTCGAGATGGAACGGGTTGCCCATGCCCATCTCCGATCCCGTGAGCGACGGCGCTTCCGAGTTGGCAGTCGACGGCCGCGTCGAGTCCGGTATCGGATCCGGCAGACTCTCGTCCAGATCAATCAGGCTGCTCATCGACATGCGGTTGACGACGTCTGCTGCTGCTGCCGTCGCCATGGGCATGGTCATGGCGTTCAGGGCGTCGGCCACACCTCCGGGCACGGGCGCTCCTCTCATGCTGATGCTATTGTTCTGACTGTTATTGTGGCTGTGGCTACGGCTGCCCCGACCGCTTCCTGGCGGCGTCGCCATGGCACTCGCCGAGTCGTCGGGAAAGGTAAACTGCCCGGGATCAGACGGCGGCGCCGCCATGGTGGGAAACTTCCATTCTTGCGTGCGCCGGTTGTTCTTGGGCGGCATATCGGACGGATCGCTCACTGGCGCGCCGAGCGAAGACATCGAAGAAGAGGCGCCCACGGGAGGGATGGGGCCATGGTACTCAAAGCCCGCATAGGCGTCGTCGACGGATATGCGAGGCCCGCCCGGTCCTGGCCGGATCGTCTCCATATCGGAAAAGGTGTGCGGCTGGTCAAAGTCCATCGATGCGTCCAGATCAATCAGCGACTCGCGCAACGATGCATGCGAGTTGTCGCGCAGGGGCAGGTCCGACGCCATAGATTTCGGCGCTGTGCTCATGCTCGCATTGCTGCTGCTGTTGTTGTTATTGTTGTTGGAGCTGGCGCTCGTCGTCGTCGCCGTCGTCGGCGGCGGCGGCATGCCCATGCCGTAGTAGATGCGCGAGTTGTCCTCGTAGTTGGTCATGGCGTCTGGGTCGAACACCTTTTCGAGAGGCGCCTTGACGGCCGGGAGATGCGGCGGCGGCTGTCTCCGACGGCCCTTTTTGCGTGATGCGCGCGGCGTAGCGCCCAGATCCGGGCTGTTATTGTTGTTGTTGTTGTTGCCCCCCTGGTGGTGGTAGTCACTGGCTCTCACCGTCCCTGAACCGCCCAACGGAGATGTTCCTGTTCCACCCACTTCTCCTCCTGGCCCTCCATAACCGCCGGCATCAAGCCCCGTCTCGACGTGCTCGCCATAAACATCAATGACGGCCTGGTCGTCTGGGTTATCGAGCACGCGACGGTCAAAGTCCAGCGTTGTGCTAAAGTTCCACTCGTCATTGCCCATGGCAGACGCCGGTTCCGGGTCGTCCGAGGGGCCTTGGGCGCCGCCGGGGGCAAAGAGCGAGCGGCGCGAGCCGCCCTGCGACTCCCACAGCTTGTAGCCCCTGACCAGCAGGGCGAGCGAGTCGGTCGGGTAGGCGGCGGCGGAGCCAAAGAGGTAGGGGTGGCGCTGGATCTGCTCGATGGGCGGGCGCTGGCGCGGGTCGTCGACGAGGCAAAAGGCGACGAGGTCTTTGAGCTGGGCCGAGTAGCGGTCGCCGACGAGACGCGGCGTGTTCTGCTTGAGGTAGTTGCCGAGCTGGTCAAAGGTCACGCCCGGCACGGCATTGGGCGGCAGGCCCGAGGCGATCTCAATGACCATGGAGCCAAAGGCCCAGATGTCGACCTCGGTGCCGTACGAAGTCGCCTGGTCAAACAGCTCGGGGGCCATCCAGTGCAGCGTGCCGATGACGGTCGAGCGCTTGTCAAACTTGGTCTCGATGACGCCGGCCACGCCAAAGTCGCACAGCTGCACGCCGCCCGCCTCCGTCACCAGCACGTTGGCGCACTTGATGTCGCGGTGGATGATGCCCTGGCGGTGAACCCACGACAGCGCCTCGGCCGTCTCGCGCAGGATCGGGATGATCCATTTCTCCTGCAGGCCGCCCGGCGCCGTCGGCTTCATCAGCGTCGACACGCTGCCGCCCGCGCAGTACTCCGTCACCATCCACATGCTCTGGCCCACCGGCAGCGCATCCACAAAGTAGTTGACGTTCTTGGCCCCGGCCTCGCGCAGCAGCTTGAGCGCGCTGATCTCCTTGAGGAACTCGCTGTACGTGTCCGTCCGCTTCGGGTCCAGCGTGTCCGACTCTTCAATGTCGATAATCTTGACCGCCACCAGGTCCGCCGACGACGTCTCCGCTTGCGCCTTGTACACGCGGCCAAACGAGCCCTTTCCGATCAGCTCCTGCAGCTGGTATGGCGGCACCTCCTTGCCCGCCTTGGCGCACTCGTCGTTGACAATCGCCTGCATCTTTTTGGCGTCATCGTATGCCCGTTGCCGCGTCGCCGAATAGTCGGCGCCGCGAACTTGTAGTGTGGCCATGATAATGGGGGGGTTGGTGGGAGAGAGACGGAGGTCGAAGAGAGGGAGGTCGAGAGAGGAGAACTCGGTGAGAAATCGGTGAGAAAATGTATCGCAAGTCAAGTCGAATGGTATTCTTGTCCAACCTCGGCTGGCTGCATTCCGCAGCACGCCAATGGATCAACAGACAGCCGCGGCCGCAAGCCAAGTCGATGCTCTGTCAATATCGGGTGTCAAAGGGCCATTCAATCAACGCGGTCGAAATCGAGGTCGATACAAATGAGCTGCAACGGCTGTCGCAGATACATCAATCGAAGAGGGGGCGGGGAGACGAAAAAAAAAAGCAATCTGCGCGTCGGCCAGCGAGCGTAACAAAAAAAGACAGCCCTTCTAGGCCCTTGTAACACGCGAATTGTAGCTGCGTCGGCGTACAACAACGTCGTGGTTTTGGGCGGCAGAAAGATGCAGGAGAATGGAGCTCCTATCAGTTTAGGTTGGTGATGCTAGCAAGTTGATAAAAGGGAAGGCGCTAAAAGGGGCCGAAGGGCGAATAAATGTGGTCACGTGCCCGCAACAGGCGGCGACATCGTGTAAAATGCAACGTCGGTAGGTATTCAAAATGGCAGCCGAGTTTGCATTTACTTGTTCTTTTATTTTCATTTCATGGTTATGATTTCATTCCTTTATTTTATTTGCGAATAGTAAATATGTGCAGTCGATAAGGAAAACCACATTGGGCAAACAAACCACCGACAAACAAGCATGAACAGCTGACCAGCGAAAAAAACACGATAAAACAAAGAGCCTACCTAATAAACAACAGTTGAAACAACGCCAGAGATAGCCCCCGTTTTACACGTACAGCATAGGTATTTTATACACCTCAAACGCCCGGTGACAAATAGAAAATGATCAAACAGGAAAAGACAGATCAGATGAGAGAAGGGGGAAGAATTGAAAAAAAAAAGAAGTAGAAGAAAAGAAAGGAGTGAAAAATAAAACGCCATAAAGCAAGTAAGAAATAATGGGTTGAACGCAAACCAGACTCCGCCCTTCTCTCTCCCCTCCAACCACCTCTCCTCATTCAGTTGCCACGGAAGAGGAACTGCAAGTCTTCGGGCGTAAGCGACTCCATGGCGGCATCATCGGCATTGATGGTCGAGTTGATCATGCGCGTCTTCTTTTCCTGCAGCAGGACCATGCGGCTCTCGACCGAGTCCTCAATGCAGAGACGCGTCACGACACAGGGCCGCGTCTGGCCGATGCGGTGCACGCGGTCAGCCGACTGCCACTCGGCAGCCGGGTTCCACCAGGGGTCGACGATGAAGACGCGCGACGCCTCGGTCAGGTTGAGGGCGACACCGCCGGCCTTGAGCGAGACCAAAAACACCTCGACGTCGACATTGTTCTTGAAGTACTCAATGGACGCCTGGCGCTGGGCCGGGGTCATGCTGCCGTCGAGCATGACGGTGGTGATGCCGGCGCGGCGCAGACGCCACTCGATCAGCTGGAGCATGGTGGTAAACTGGGAAAAGATGATGGACTTGTGCGTCGCCTTGTCGGAGCGCAGCTTGTACAGGTTGTAGACGAGCAGCTCAATCTTGGACGAGGACGTCCAGTTGGCCATGCGGATGCGGTTGATGATCGACGACTTCTTGACCTGCTCCGTGTCCTGCTCCATCTCGGGCTGCTCGAGGTCGATGGCGAGCGCAATGTGGCAGCGCGGACAGTCGGGCTGCTCGGTCGCGTGCAGGTAGCTCATGGCGCACTCGCGGCAAAAGTCGTGCTTGCACTTGGACCGGATCGCGTCCTCGGCCGGCTCGTCGCAGATGCAGCAGATCATCACGTTCTGGCTGCCCTCGCTGTTCTTCTTGAGGATGAGGTCCGGGTGGTCGGCCACCTGGCGCATCTGCATAATCAGGCCAAAGATGTTGGCATAGTTGTTGAGCATCACGCCGTTCTCGACGTACGTCGTAAACTTGCGCTGCGAGTTGGTCATGATGCTGTTGGCAAAGTCCGTCTCGATCTCGCTGAAGAACTGCCGGTCCACATTGACCTCCTTGACCGGCAGCTCCATCGAGTCCGTGTGGTCCTTTTTCAGGCGCCGCAGCATGATCCGGTCCGTGAGCAGCCGCAGCTTGCTGAACGCCTCCTTGCCGGGGCCCACGTTGCCCCAGCGCTGGATCGGGTTCAGCAGCTCCTGGTTGAAGACAGAGACGTGCCGCATGCCGCGGTGGCTGCACGCCGTGCAGTAGCCGCTCTCGTCGACGCTCCACTCTATCTGCGAGCACGAACACTCGCGGCACATGTAGTTGGCAAACGGCTCGACCTGCAGGAAGCGCAGCAGCGAGAAGAACTCGCCGATGCGGTTCTGCAGCGGCGTGCCCGTCAGGCACCAGCGGAAGTCGGCCTTGAGCGCAAAGCACGCCTTGGCCGTCATCGTGCTGCGCGTCTTGATGCAGTGCGCCTCGTCGAGGATGACGCGGTGGAAGGCGATGCCGTGGATCAGGCTCGTCTCCTTGTACACGCCGTCCTTGCGCTTGAAGCCCTTTTCCTGCTTGCGGTACATGGACTCGAGACTGTTGTACGACATCATGATCACGTCAAACTTTTTCAGGTCGCGCGCCGTCATGCTGCGCGCCTTGGCGTTCGTGCCGTGGTACACAAACGTCTTGAGGCTGCCGCTCGTGTACGACTTGATCTCCGACGTCCACTGCATCAGCGCCACCGGCGGCACCAGCACCAGCGTCGGCTTCTTGGCCGGGTAGTCGGACATGATCAGTGACACCGCCTGGATCGTCTTGCCCAGGCCCATCTCGTCGCCCAGCAGGCCGCCCTTGTACTGCGTCTTCTCCATGGCCGTCAGCCACGCCAGGCCCGCCAGCTGGAAGGGCTTGAGCGTGCGCGAGATGCCCTTTGGCTGGTCGGCCACGCCGGCATCGAGCACGGCCACATCGGCGAGCGTCTGCCACATGGTGGTCAGAACGGGGTGATGGCGAAGCAGCTCAGCCCGGTCGTTCACCTGGCGCTTCGTGTTGCGGACCTGGCGGTAGTTGCGGCGATGGCCCAGCTGGTCCGCATCAAACAAGGGCATGCCGTACTCGTCGTAGCTGTCCATGGAGTCGTCCGAGTCCAGCGAGCCGAGCGTGTCATGCAAATCTGCCGTGTCATCATAGTCGTAGAGTGCTCCGTCGTCGCCATCGTCACCATTGGGGATGGGGATGCTCGAGCCGTTCACGCCATTCAGGCCAGGCTCCGTCTTGGGGCCAGAAGAAGGAGCAAGCCGGTGCCACGCCGACAGAGTGTACTCCGGGTTCAGCCCCGTTCCATTCTGTGCGGCGGCAGGTCTGTTCACCTGACGCCATCCGACGACTTGCAGCTCTGGTGACACTTCCCTAGCGGTTCCAGATGCAGCCGTTGTTGGCTGCCCACTGACAAGTGGCGGCAGGTGTGGTGTCGTGCCCGCCGGTCCGCCAAACTGAGTCGTCGGGCGCTGGCTGCTGCTGGCAGATGCTGCTCCATTCGAGAAAGCAGGGACACCAAACCCCGGGACAGCAGGTCGACTCGGCAAGAGAGCTTTCCGATCCTCCTCATGCTGCAGCTGCTGGGCCATTCTCATGTCGCGGGCTATTTTCATGTGTTGCTCAAACAGAGCGTCGTCCTCGTCGTCTGACAGGTCGTCATAGACGCGCTTGCGGTTGGCACCCAACGAGAACTTGCTGTTAGCAAGAGACTTTTTGCTGTCTGATGCAACGGCAGCGCTGCTCGATGAGCCGGCAGCAGCACCGTTGGCACTGGCGGCGGAGGCGGCAGGGGTGGCCGACGAGCTGCTGCCTTCTCCCGCATTTCCGTTTCTTTCGGCCTTGACTGCAGCAGGAGCCCGGCTGATCACGGGAATTTCAATCTCCATCTTAAGGTACGAGCTGGCGGGCTGGAACCCCGGAAGCGTCGCTTTCTTTCCCTTTCTGTTGGACGATGGGCCAGAAGCAGGGTCGGGCGTGTTGACGCCGCTGGTGGGTGGGCTGGACAGGTCGTCTTCCACGCCACTGTTGTTGGGCGTAGGACGCGCTGATGCAATGGAAGTAACAGAGGGCGTCGATGTAGAAGACTGAGCAGAAGACAGGGCAGAAGACTGAGCAGACGATGTACTTCTAGTCGAACGTCTGAGTGCAGTCGACGGCGGAGCTTCGTTCTTAACGACGGCCGTTGCTGGTCCAGGACTGCTGCGGGCAACTAAGAGGGGATTGTCAGATCAGGTGAACAGAGAGTCAGCGGGCATTGAAGGCCTGTTGACAATGCAGCTCTGAGGGGTAAAGATGGGAAAAGAAGACATACGACGCTCACTAAGACGACGGCTCGTCCGCAAAGTGGTGGGAGCCGACTCTTTCTCCATGGTTGCTGCAATAGAAGGGAGTCGGTGTAGACAGGACAAGGAGGAATCACTCCAGATGCGCGTTCACAACGATACCCGCGATATCGTGAATCTCGAGATCGTGATCGTGAAACGCGATTGCCTGTATCGCTATCGTTTCTCCGCGGGAATGGCTCGGTGCCAACAGTCGTACCGATGTCAACGACGTTGGAATGGGGTTCAAGAGCGGTCCGATGGTAATGGATCCGTGTGGGGGAATGAGGGGGGATCAGAGGGGGGGTCTCAGGGATGAAATTCAAAGAGGACCAGGAATAGGGAATATGGAGACAAAATGAAAGAAGGAAAGAAGGAAAGAGAATACAAGAAAGGCCTCAATCACAACAGGCAGATGCACCAGCCAGCGCCTTGCACAGTCGAATGGAAACAACCTGCAAGAACGAGGGAGTGTGGCGCTTCTGCTGCGTGAATATTCAGGGCAAAAAGCAGGAAACCCCCCAGGCAGAAAAAAAAAGGACCGTGAAAAATAAGAAGAAAAAAAGGGTAAAGAGGCGCAAGGCGCGATAAAAGCGTGAAAAGAAGGCAAGGTCGACGCGCCGCGTTAGGCAAGCCCCGCTCAAATTGGCAGGGTTTAATTGGATGCGTGGCACGAATCCACGTGACCCGGCCTGAAACCACTTTAACACCTTTTCAGCGCGGTTCGGGGGGAAATAGCACCCGAAAAGAGCCGCAACGGTATTCTCACTCCGTATTCCGGGCCTACAGTGCCCCATGCAAGGCTCGTGCTTTCGCTGTCAGACGGGCGATTATCTCCGTTCCGTACAGTACGAGCCTCACCCTCGGCGCACTGTATATGTAGAGCTTCGGAGCGCAACCACGCAATTCATCAACATTGTTTACTGCTTTGGGACATAGATCTCGGACGTTGGGGCGTTCTGGTGTCTCTCTTACTCAGGTATAAAAGATGGCCGATATCCTGATGAGGTGAAGAGAGAGAGAAGAAAAGAGACTGACCCTCAGCACCTCGCAGACAAATCTAAACCTATCTAAATCCCCTTGCCCTCTTCTCCCCCTCCTCTTTCAACTCTCTCTTTTTTTTTCATCGCTGCCCCTCTTCCAACCTTCTTTATATCTTTCACAATCATGGCCATCTACAAGAAGGCACTCATCGTCGGCGCGACGTCTGGCATTGGCGAGGCTCTGGCCATCCGTCTGGCCGCCGACGGCACCAAGATCATTGCTGTCGGCCGTCGTGCAGAGCGGCTGGAGGCCCTCAAGACCAAGGCCGCGGCCGGTGCCATCACGACGCAGACGCTCGATGTCACGGACCTCAAGGCGCTGCCCGCGTTTGTCGAGACGGTGGTCAAGGCCAACCCCGACCTTGATGCGGTCGTTCTCAACAGCGGCGTGCAGCGCGCCTTTGACTTTGGCAAGCCCGAGACGGTCGACCTCGACGTCTTTGGCACGGAGCTGCTGACCAACTACACGTCGGCGGCGCACCTGACGACCTTTTTCCTGCCGCACCTGCAGCGCGTCGCGGCCCAGCAGGGCAAGGCGTCACTCGTCTACATCAGCGCGACGCTCGGCCTCGTGCCCACGCTCGTGCGCACGCCCAACTATAATGCCAGCAAGGCCGCGCTGCACTCGCTGATCACGACGATGCGCCAGCAGCAGATCGATGCCGGCCACACCAACCTGCGCCTCGTCGAGGTCTTCCCGCCCGCCGTGCAGACCGAGCTGCACAACACCGAGCACCAGCCCGACCTCGTCAACGGCGACAAGATGGGCATGCCTCTCGATGCCTTTACGGAGGAGCTCGTCACCAAGCTCGCCGCTGATCCACCCATCTACGTGGCCATTGGCCCCCCGGCCGAGGCCGCATGGGCGCCCGAGGGTCTCGAGACGCAGCGCCAGGCCACCTTTGAAAAGCTGCAGGCCGTCATCAAGACGACCATTGTCCCTTTTCTCAAGAAGTAATTTCAGTGAATGTTATTCATCTGGTTGAGAGTTTTGTAGATGGGCATCTGCTTGCTTTCTTTTTGGAGAGACAAAAGGTACATGGGTACATAGGTACATCAATTCACGAATTTCAATGCCCCGCGATCCACTTTTTGTACCTCCGTACCTGGACAGTGCTGATGAGGACTGTGCACGTTCACGCCCGCCCGGCGGGCAGGGAAAACCTTAAAAGGGAATAAATTGCTTGGTGCGTGAAGCACGTGATTTCGTGTCAACTTAGCGCGGTAATTTTAATGGAAAAGGTGAAATGTCGCGTCCCTGCAACCCCCCCAGTCTCACCGGGCAAAGTCGCCGCCTCGTTTTTCGGAACGTGCATCATTCTTGTATTCTTTCTTCCCCTTCTTTTTGCCTGTCGCATCGTGCTGGCATTTGACAGCGCACATCCTCCCTTCTATGGTGGCCAGTGACGACTGTCGACAACATCCTCTACAGCACATCACAGACCTGATCCAAGAATTAAAATGTATGTCAAAGACCCGTTACGAGAGGGAGGTTTGAGAGTCGTGCCAGGCTGGAGAGGTCAACATATCGAAACGGTTGAAGAACTGTTACTGACATCTCCTTCACAGGGTGCCTAGACCACAACAGACCGACGGCTATGGACGGCCTCGTCGTAGCATTCAGGGCCCGTAAGTCATACATCGCTGAGAAGGGTGAAGAAGAAGGGAGAAAAAGTGAAACAAAAAATGGGCATCGCTAAACATTTTATACAGTCAATCAGCCTTGACAGATTTCCTGGCAGTACGTTGGCGATTTTTTTTTTTTTGGCCGCTACGATAACCCTCTGACACCCCTTCTCTCATCATAGTCACACAACATCTCTGCTTACGAGATCTCGCAAAACTTTCGCCGGCGTCAAGAAGAAGAAGCACGTCGGCGACTCGAAGATGAACAGGCCAATGGCCAGAACGGAGAGGGAAGCAGCAGCACCGGGGACAGCAGCCATGCTGGAGGAGCTGTGGGGAGTTCAGTCTTGACGGACGAGGCGGGGCCATCAACGGCGACGGCGAGCACAACGAGAAGCTCAGCCCAGACACCCCTTGCCGACCGCAAGTTGACGGCCGCCCAGCAAAAGGCCATTGATAAGATCAGGGCCCAAAAGAAAAAGGAAAAGGCCAGGGCGGCAGCGGGTAAGGGCAAGGGTGCCAAGGGTGCCAAGGGTGCCAAGGGTGTAAAGCGCAAAGTCTTTGGTAGCGATGAAGATGACGACGACGACTACGACGACGATGACGATCTCGATGATGACGACATCGCGCTCGCCCTCTTCCGCGCAGCCTCTGCTCCCATGCCCGGCCAGATGGAGAACTGCGGCTCGTGCGGCAAGCGGTTCACCGTGACGCCCTACTCTCGGGCCAATGACGCGGGCAAGCTGCTGTGCCCGAGCTGCAGCCGGCTGGTCGAAAAGGCCGAAAAGGATGCAGCCGATGCGAAAAAGAAGAAGCAGAACGGCGGCGATGCCAAGAGGGCCAAGGTGGCCTCGTCGGGTCCCGTGGGCCAGCGCCGCAAGACGCAGAGCCGCATCCTCGACGGCTCATCGCCCGTGGGTGCCAAGTCGCTCGTGACGCTGTGCGTCGAGCACCTCTCGAAAAACATCCACCTGGCCGACGACCTGGGCGACATGCCGAGCAATGTCATTGACATTATCGCCCGCATCCTGTCCAAGCGGCGGCTGGTCAACTCGACGTCGGTGAGCCTGTTTGTGCGGCCCGACGCCGACGAGATCTGCGTCTACGACTGCGGACTGCTCAACGAGGGCGACTTCATGCTCATGCTGCAGGCCATGCCGCGCCTCAAGCACATGCGTCTCTACAATGCCATCCAGTTCAAGGACGCCGTCATGGACTACCTGATACGCCGCGACATTGAGCTCGAGTCCATGTGCATCAGCGGCGCCAACCTGCTGTCGGACACCAAGTGGAAGGAGTTTCTCATTGAAAAGGGCAAGCACCTGCGCACGCTGCAGATCTGCGACACGGACAAGCACGTCGACGACGACGTTGTGGGCTACCTGCGCGAGTGCGCGCCCAACCTCGAGCGCATCAAGCTCTGCGGCAACCAGCAGGTCACCGCCCGCGGCATCGACGCCATCGGCCAGCTGCCGAACCTGCAGCACGTCAACCTCGATCTGCAGCGGCCCGTGCACGCCGACGCCTACATCAATCTCATCATGCGCGCCGGCGCCCAGCTGCGCACGCTGTCCATCCGCCGCGCCGACGATGTCGACAATGCCGTGCTGGCGGCGCTGCACGAGAGCTGCCGCAGCCTGCGCAAGCTGCGCATCGTCGAGAACGACCGGTGCACCGACGAGGGGTTCGCGCGGCTGTTTGACGACTGGGCCAACCCGCCGCTGCACAAGGCCTTTTTTGAAAAGAACCGCTACGCCAGTTCTGACATTGCCCTCGCCAACACCAACGAGAACCATGTCGGCTTCTGCTCCA
This sequence comes from Intubia oerlemansii, assembly GCA_020002355.1. Taxonomy (NCBI): domain Eukaryota; kingdom Fungi; phylum Ascomycota; class Sordariomycetes; order Ophiostomatales; family Ophiostomataceae; genus Intubia; species Intubia oerlemansii. The sequence continues at coordinate 3,092 of JAGKRZ010000112.1, read as the reverse complement.
AGGCCTTTGTCGGGCTCATGGCTCACTCGGGCTCGGAGCTGCGCGAGCTCGGCATCCAGGCCTGCCGCCACATTGGTCGCGCCGCCTTTGAAGAGGTCTTTGCCGCCGACAAGACGTACCCAGAGCTGCGCCGCATCGATGCCTCCTTTTGCGGCGAGGTCAATGACGATATCGTCCAGCGCATGTTCCGGTGCTGTCCCAACCTCAAGGAGCTCGTCACGTTTGGCTGCATGCTGGTGACGGGTGCTCAGATCCCGCATGGCCGCGTCCTCGTCGGCGTGCCCAATGCCCAGGGCATGCAGACCGTCGGTCGTGAGGATTAAAGGCGGAGATGGGATTTTCAAAGAGGGCAATGAATTCAAATCATGGGTATGGCAAAGGAAAAAGAATGGGCTGGCGTTTTATACTGGGTTATGTTTATCACGGATCAAGGGTTAAGGCGTTGATTTTCCAGACGGTGTTCTATGTTTTTGTTTTCGTTTTTTTTTTTTTCGGGTTTCTGTTTCAAAGTTTAGTACGTAAATCAAATTGTCAATACGTCCTCGAATCCACGAGAGAGAATGTAAAGAATATGAAAGACGAATATGGGTGCCTAGGTATGAAAGATGCAAGATCATATGGATGGAAGCTCGCCATGTATTTTCACTGTGACGCAACCTCAAATAAAACGGCCCAGTGGCGCCTGTCGTTCACAGGGCGTATCCCAGATGGCTTTGTCCTTTTCCTTGATGTCCTCTATTTTCTTCGTCCTTTTTCTATTGGCCACATACATGTACCTGCAAGCCGTTTCCTGGTAAGTTGAAGTTTTTTTTTTTTTTTACGTTTTTCTTTTTATTTCTTTTTTCGGCCTGTGGGTATCCATCTTCGTCTTTTTTTTTTCTGGGGAAGAGATAGCATAGCTGCATATTTTCAGTCACACTATTCATATAATTCGTATTACCTACCAGGTACGGGGGTTCTCAGGTGAGATCGGCGATGCGGCAATGGAAGGTCAGGAGGTGTGGTAAAGCGAGGCGGAGGGAAACAAACGCCGTCTTCGTTCCGTGTTCGTTACATTCCATTTTTTCTTCGATGGAATTCATGATAAGAATGATAGTCATACAACCCCAACCCCAAAAGAATAGTCCGGGTGCCTGCTGACTGTGTCACGATACCTACCCAGGTCATGCGGCTGCTCAACCCTTGCCTCCCGTCGATGCGATAAACACTGCCCAACACCGCCTCTGAGGATCATCCATCCTACGTAGGTTAAATACAAGTACTTGGGTACCTACCTGGGATCTGTATTTCGTACAATCAGTCAAGAGGAAGAAAAGAAGCTCGAAATATGGATCAATAAAAATAATTCAAACGGCCAGAGGCAAGGATTCACAAATATAAATATAAAATCTTGAATAAAAGACAGGTATTAGAGGCTTCTGGTAGGAAATACCCCCATGACGGAATGCATTAAAAAAAAAAAAACAGAGTAAATCAAGATCCGGCCTTCACTCGGACTGCTCGGTAAAAAGACGCTCCATTGGATCCACGAGCGTTGCCAATTTCACATCGAACAATCCACTTGCCAATGGAGCTCACTGGCAGTCTGGCAGTGGAGGGTAGCTTCCAGACCTTTTCTTTTTTCATCTTATGCCGATGTCGTGCTCCATCAGGCACTCCGGACTTCAGACACGTTTTTTTTTTCTTTTCTTCTTTTTCTTTTTTTTTCTTACCTGCTCGAACCGCGCTCCAGGCTCCATTTGTTCTGCAAGAAAGCTTCCATCCATTTTTGAGACGTTTTTCACTGCCTTACGCGGCCGGGTCTCCCTTGTTTTTTTTTGTTGCTGCTACCGGTCTGGGCACACCTGCCCGATTCGATCTAACGCGATGTAAGTGCGGCAAGCTGTAGGAAAGTAGAGGTACATGTCCTCCATGTTGAAGTGACCTTGTGACGCTTTTGCGAGCGCCTATTCCCGTACAATGCATAAACAAAGTATTGATTGACCTTGCCGCTTCAATCCGTCACTTTCATCATCTCCCCTTCATCTATCTCATCGCCTCCTTTTCCGTGCCTCGTATCCCATCGCTACGGTGAACATTCTTTCTGAGTCATCTTCTTTGTTGTTCTAAATTTGTCTTCTCTTATCTCTATCGCTATCTCTCTTTCTCTTTATATACGGTTTTGCGCAGCCACCGTCTCAGATAAACACACCGCTGCCAAGGGGGTGATGCCTGTCGCGGTGCAAGGAGAAACGGGAACCAAACAAGGTGAAAGATAACACTCCCCCCAGACGAAGAGATAACGCAGAAAAAATGCAGTTCTTTTTTTCAGGTCGTGGCTGGCGGCTCGTACTCCGGTACCATGTAAAGTACATGTACATGTACTCCGTACTCGTCTAGCATCGGGTTAACAACTGCCGTCAGCGAATGACCCACTCGACAGCTCGATGTAGCTTTTTTTTGTGCAGTACGGTCTGCCGGACAAGCGCTAACAAAAAACAGTGCCTGTAGCATGCGTACTTGTCTACTTGAGCGCCTACGCAGCTTCCCCATACGGGATCGTGTCGCGGCCCGGCCGGTACAAAAAAAGACAGAAAAGTCAGATACATGCGCCACGACTCGCAGTTCATCGCTGATGCACGTTGTCCAGCCAGTCCGGGCCAGACCCCCTCTCCAAACCCTCTACAAATGTATAGGGTAATATAGGGTAATGGAATGATAATGGAAACAACGTGCCCTCTTTTCCCAACCCGGGTGTCGTGCAGTGAAAATTGCAGTTTGCGGGAGAAAGTGGAATTATTACAGTGCGAACGCAGTGTCGTTTATTTATTTTTATACCGTTTTATACTGACTGTCCCTCCTCCCGCGAGACGCCGTATACAAACTACGCCGTACGGAGTACAGAATCAATGAGGAAAGACTTCTGTATACGGTATAGCCCTCCTACCTCCAGCTACTCTTCCCTGGAGAATAGCAGTGCGAGGTATATTCTGGCTTGTTCCCTTTTCTTCTTTCCCCTTGTTTTTCGTTCTGCCTTTCTCTTTTACCTTTTGTTCCAGTGCATTTTCCATTGCCTGTCCATCACAGGATCACAGGGGGGGGGGGGGGGGGGG
>JAGKRZ010000111.1:0-61895 GCA_020002355.1 Intubia oerlemansii | reverse complement strand
CGAAAAAAAAAAAAAAAAAAAAAAAAAAAAAAAAAAAACGCACAATCTGATAGTCACACCCGCCATTCTTTTGACAATCGCTGCAGTAGCACTGAATGACACGCCGCGGCCGCCGCGTCAGAGTGTACTTGATGCCGCCGCAGAGACAGCGGCCCTGGAAGGGAGGCTGTCTGGCCTGCTCAGAGAGGGGTCGCGATGTGGACGGCATGGACGACATGGACGACAGGGAGGATATGGAGGACATGGAGGACATAAAACGACGTGAGCGACGTCGAGAGAGAGCTCTGACGTTTCACGTTTATTTGACGTTTTTGCTGTAAAAAAGGCGCCTCACGCGGCACGCGCGGACACACGTGATGGGGTAGTTCCGCACAGTTACATTGCGCACTGTGAACACTGTATACATTGTGTTAGTGATCCTTCGCGCCCGGTGAAGTGTCGAGAAATTAATAACTATAAAATGAGCAGAATAAAACACAATCAAAGTTTAGACCAGTTGAATATGTCAAGGGTTAATCCATTCGGCTGATTTACTGTGTAGAAAAAACCATGTCGTGAGATAGCTATGGTGCATATTCACAAGGCCCGGCCAACTGTACCTCTTGAAGTGGAAAACAACTTTTGACGAGACACTGCTACTCTTGCTCATCCATATATGGTCAATAGAAAAATGTCATATTATCGCTTTAAAAAAAGTAGTGTTCTAGCTAGCATTATCGTGATAACTATCCCAAACGCTCTTTTGTCAACACCACCAGCCGACCCGGTAGCCTTGTGTCTAGTTCTTCTTGGGGGGAGCATCGACAAGGAGAGTTTGCGCGAACGATTCGGCGTAGCGAGGGCCGACAATCTTGTTCTCGCCCATGGCCTTGCGGATGGCCGTCAGCTCGGCGCCGGTGAGCTTGACGTCGATGGCGCCCATGTTCTCGTCGTAGTAGGGGATGCGCTTGGTGCCGGGGATGGGGATGACGAGGTCGTCCTGGGCCAGCAGCCAGGCGATGGCGAGCTGGCCGCTGGTGATGCCGCGGTTGGCGGCCAGGACGGCAATGGCGTCGGTGAGCTTGAGGTTCGTGGGCAGGTTCTCAGCGCTGAAGCGGGGGCCCATGTTGCCGCGGAAGTCGCCCGGGCCAAACTGCTTGTTGTCGCGGTACTTGCCCGTCAGCAGGCCACGGCCGAGAGGCGCGTAGGCGACGATGGCGATGCCGAGCTCCTTGCACGCCTTGTAGATGCCAATGGCGTCGGTCTCAATGTCCGGGGTGGTGATGCTGTACTCGACCTGGACGGCGGCGAGGGGCTGGGCGACGGCGTGGGCGCGGCGGATGGTGTTGGCGCTGGCCTCGCTGATGCCAATGTGGCGGATGATGCCCTCGTTGCGCAGCTTGACGAGCTCGGCCATGGTGTCCTCAATGGGCGTCACGCGGTCGAGGCGGTGGACATAGTACAGGTCGATGTAGTCGACGCCCATGCGCTGCAGGCTGCGCTTGACGGCAAGGCGGACGTACTCGGGGTCGTTGCGCGTCGTGCCCTCGGGCGTGGAGCCGAACTTGGTGGCTAGGAAGATGGTGGCACGGCGCTCAGGGTGCAGCTTGAACCACTTGCCCAGCAGGTCCTCGTTGTCGTCGTACCAGTCCGAGGTGTCGAGGAAGCGTTCGCCGGCCTCGTACGCGTGGTCGAGGAACTTGAGACGCTCCTCGTCAGTGCCGCCAAAACCGTACAGCTTGCTGAGACCCATCAGACCAAGACCAATGGCCGTGACCTGAGGGCCGTTCTTGCCAAGAGCACGAGTAGGAAGAGTGGGCGCCATTGTGTGAGTGTATTGGGGGTGAAGTGAAGTTTCGAAAAAAAAAGATAGAAGAGTCTGAAGAGTTGAGAGGAAAGTGATGAGTGTTGCGATGATGAATGGAAAACAATCAGTCCAAACATTCGAGGAGACGTCTCTCTTTATATGCTTTGTCCATGGAAGAATAGAAGAATCGAATTGCACATTTTACGAGTATGACATCAACATTGTTTGGTTACCCCACTGTGCTAAGCTTGGGACTTTACTGCTCGCGGATTGGGATACTATCGCCGGCCGGCAAACCAACCCTAGCGCGCTTAGTTCCGGCCATAGGCCATACATGTTATTGCCGTGGCCGTTCTTCTGTCTGAGAATAGACAGAGAGAGGCAAAAGGCCTTTTTCCAAGTTGGGAAATCAGTCTCTCCATCCATGTCACAGAACCATGCCAGAAATGGCGTGCACTGCTTTCCCAACTGATGCCAGAATGAATTCTAAATGGCCTGGGGTACGAGGTTCGCCTTGCATTCCCAGATAATACGTTTATTACCAACCAAGCATGCGACGAAAAGTGGACCTAGACAAGTATCGTGCCTGCATTTTTAGGAGAAGAGGTACGTGACGCCAGACTTTAACTTTATTTCAACCTGTCACATAAAGGCCATTTCGCCAGCGCCCAATTTAGCTCCCGGACCTAAAGAAAATTAAAGAAAGAAAGAGAAAAAGAGCGAATGTGGAGTACCTATAAACGGCGCACTTACAAAGAGTACTCCGTACGCGTACTTTGCAGGTTACGGCATAGCGGGGGAGGTTTTGCGGCACAAACCCAAAGCCCCTTGTCGGGTTTCTGTCTGGGCTGACTTGGATCTCCGACGGAGAAGCGCATTTCCCACATGGCTGTAAGGCCGTGCGTGGGAATGGCGGAGAATTTCGAGAAAACAGCCAAAGAGCGAAAAAAAAGGATCAACATGTTTGAAAAAAAAATCCTAATCGCCGAAACACACACCATATTGGTTCACGGAGTTTCCGCACACTTATCGGGGGATGTCCGTTGCATATGGAATCTTTATTTTAACGTTTTCAGGTATGACACCTGCCAGTTTTAGTGGGAGATATTCTGTATCTTACACTGGGCTTTTTTGCTTACAGAGTACGAAGGTAGGATCCCCTGTTGCTTTTGATTTCCTGCACATTCTTCACGACACTTCTTTCCTTCATGTCGTCATTCTGTTATTTTTGTTTTTGCACTTACTAATAGGTACTTGCTTTTTTTATTGCTTTCTCGATTCTTCATATTTTTCGATTTCCGTTCATTTTCTATGGACGTGAAACTTTTCGGCCAGATCGGATGGGTTACAATACATACGCCCCGTCTTGCCATATCTACGGATCTACGATGCCAAACACGACTGCAAATCCGTCACATCTAATTGGGGATACCTTTACCTACCTGCGAGCTTGTGTGCACACCGGCAATATCGCGCCCTCGACGAGTCTTACGACCGACGGACGCGAAGACCCCGTACTGTCCGTATTTGTCGCAGAGCCGCTCCATTCAATCCAGTTGTAGCTCCTTGTCCATGGAAAACACATCACTCGACACGGTCTTTCCAGCATGACGGGCTGCCAGCAGTCGGTCACACGGGCTGTCCTCGTTCAGCAGGAGATAGTGCTGCAGCGGACGCGTCTGGCCTTCGCGGTTGGTGCGGCCAAAGCACTGCACCATGTCGGCAGCGCGACGCAGGGGGCCCGTGACGATTTGGATGTGGGCTGTCTGCAGGTTGAGTCCTGTTCCAGCCGCGGTAAACGACGAGATAAATATGCGCGAAGGTGTTTTGTGGGGTGATGAAGAGGAAGTAGAGGAAGAAGAGGAGGAGGAGGAGGAGGGATCCCACTCGGCAAGAATGGCAGCTCGCGTGGCTGTAGGGAGCTTGGGATGGAGGAGGACGGGGCGGAGATGCTTGAAATAATGGGCCAGGGCATAGTAGTAGAGGGCAGCTTCGGCCATGCCCGGCGCGATCAGGACGAGGCGTCCTTCATTTCCGCTGGCATTGTCAGCCTCCATGTCCCGAACAATCTCCTTGACGCGCTCGAGCTTCTGGCTGTCGGCGACCAGCTGCTTCCAGTACGCGGGCAGCAGCGCCGGCGCGGCCAGCTCGGCCTCGACGAGACTCTTGTCCGTGAAGAGACGGAGCAGGTCGTTGGATGAGCCGTCGGTGTTGTAGCCGCACAAGTAGGCCGCCGCGGCCGGGAAGCTCGACAGCAGCTGCAGCACCGCCAGCGAGGCATAGCCCTCCTTGGTGGCCGCCGCCCCGGCGAGGCTCGTCGCCTCACTGCTGTCGGCCAAAATGGAGTCCATGCGGATGCGCGCTCCGTCGGCAATTTGCTGCACGACAGGGCGGTGCTCGGACGGGGTGCAGACCGAAACGCGGATGGGCGCCACTTGGCTGCGGATACCGGGGATCGCCGGCTTTCCAAAGAAGAGGGAAGCCGGCGTGTGGCGCACCACGATGCTGTCCAGGGCGTACTGCACATCGGTCGCCACCAGCTGCCGGTTCGTGCTGCTCTGCCAGTCGCGGTCGAGCTGCTCGAGACCGCCCGGCCGGCGGAACAGATTGCTGTCCCTCTCGTTCCAGGAGGGCTGCTCCAGCAGCTGGCGCAGCATGGCCAGGTCGGTAAACGACTCCTTGGGCAGCGGCGTGCCGGAGACGGCCCAGAACTCAAAGCTGGCATGGATGTGCTTGTGCGACAGGGCTGCCTGCATGGCCATCGTGTGTGCCCAGCGCACACGATGGAACTCGTCAACGACATGCACGCCAACAGGACAGCCGTAGACGGTGGCACGGCCAACAGGACCGCCGTAGATGGTGGCACGGGCGGACGGTGGCGACGACGACCACGCCGACGAAGAGGCACTCACCTGGAATGCCTTTTTCAGCGACGTGCCGTTGTAGGTCGCCAGAAAGATGAAGCGTTCGTGCGCCTTGCTGTTGCTTCCGCCGGCGGTGAAATGGGCATCGGGATCGTACGAGAATGTGCAGTCGGTCACGCACAACTCAGCAGTCTTGGTCCGTTTCCCGCTTGTCGAGGACTCGGTGGCGTCCTCGGGCATGGGCTCGGCGTCTGGCTTGGCCGTCGCAGTGCACCGGATGCGATCGGCCAGGTCCGGGGGCGGCTGCAGCTTGTGCGGCACGGCCATGTCGGCCTTGCCGCCCTTGGGATTGCGGTCGGCCTCGGACGGATTCGGGGCAAAGACGACGGGCTGGTAGAACTTTGTGCTCAGCCGAGCCTCTGTCAGAGCCGTCGTCCAGTTGGCCATCACACCGGGACTGACGTGCAGCAGACTGGGGCCGCGTGCCAGCCCGGCGTCGATAATGCACCGGGTGATGCTCTGCGGCGCCGCGTAGCATTCGATGCCGTACTCGTTGCGGCACATGCACGGCACGGGGCCCTCGGCACAGGCAACCAGGTGTCGCGTGGGTGTGGGCTTGCCGGCCCAGGCCGTCTTGACCTCGGCATAGTTGTAGAATACGAGGGCGCGCAAAAGGCACATGATGAGCACCGTGTGCGTCTTGCCCGATCCCGGGACATCGGCCAAGAGACCGCCGGCCATGTTGTGCGTCTGCCGCCATGTCAGCATGCGGTAGGCCGTCCACACCTGGCGCGGAGAGGCGTGCAGGTGCGTATGCGGGATGGTGATGGAGCGGACGGCTGGGTCCTTGTGCTCGTCGGGCTTCAGGAGGAGAAGGCGGCAGCAGTCTGCCCACGCGCGCTCCGAGGGGGACTGCGAGACAGGCAGCAGATCGTCCACAGTGGCTTCCGGCGAGGCATTGGGAAGTCGACTCAATGGACCGGCCCTTGGAGGGGGAGAACGAGAGGGGGGAGGGGGGGAAGAGGGGGGAGGACCCGATCTACTTTTCTGCGCTGGGTCTGCACGACCACTCCGGGTCGATTTAGGTGTAGAAGCAGAAGCAGAAGAAGAAGCAGAAGCACGAGGGGCACGGCCGGAACGACGAGGAGGCGACGGCTCGCGAAATCCAGGTGGAGGACGGTGGCGGTATTCACGATTGCCAAATTCTTCGACATAAATATCCTCTCCTTCATCGTCGTCGTCTTCGGAAGACTCTTCGAGAATGTCAAAGATCTGCGAGGGATCTCTCTGGACGACCAGGACAATGTGAATCACCCACGGACTCTCCAAACCCCGCCGCTCTCCGCGCCGTGCTGCGGCTTGACACTCCGTCGCAAAGAGCAGAATGTCGCTGTGAGAATGGATCGGCACCGGCCGCGTATCGTTGCTGTGTCGGAACCCCCACAGCCGCCATTCTGGACGCTCATAGAGGTCAAACCAGAAAGGGATGTTGTCCAGAATGGACCGCACCGGACGCCGCGTCGAGGGGCGCGTGCTCCGCGTCTTGTCCAGCATGACGCGGCAGTCGTCGGCCAGGTATTCCACCTCGCAGCTGTAGACGCGGTCCGCGCAGACGCACGTCTCGTCGTCGACGGGCTGCAGGCTCAGCAGATATGTGAGAGGCGGCCGCCGGGCCTTTGCCTTCTTGGCCTGCTTTGTCACGTCCGCGTCCAGCGATTCGGCGCACAGATGGGCGTGCTCCGGTATGCCTCGGGGCGTCTTGGAGACGTCTCCCCGATACGGCGTAAGAGGGCCCGCCACATCCCAGCGGTCGACAAGGCCTACAATGTCGGGGTCATATGTTACGATGCGCTGTCCCAGAGGATCCCGCGGGCCATCACTCGAGCTAGACGAGGTCGTGTGAGTTGTGCGAGAGGAACTGGATGTCCGAGAGGTAGTAGATGTGTGAGAAGAGCTAGATGTCCGAGAAGAGGTAGACGTGCGGGAAGATCTCGATGTGTATGTTGGACGACTTGAGCGAGAAGTGCTAGGTCCGTACGTCGGACGAGTTGGGCGAGGCGGGTTATTTGGGTTAAACAGAGGCGGCCGAGATGAGTGACTTGAGTGGACTGGAGGTGGCTGTGGTGGAGGAACGGGATGAAACCGGGGAGGTGGTGGCATTGGGTGGCCGAAAGCCGGGTGATACGGAGGTGGCGGCGGTGGCGGCTGTGAGCGCGATGGATAGGTCGGACGGGGGTTGGAATAAGGATAATGGCCATGTGGAGGACGGCCGTAGTTGTACATGTTGGACATGTCGTATTTCAAAATGTAAGAGGGTTGTGCAGGGCGAAACAATATGTTTTAATGTTTTGAAATTATGATATGATGTTTTGAAATGCAAATGGGTTCGTGCGCTTTGCCATCCATCGCATTCACCGCGGGTGTCCATCGTCTGCGGCTCATTTATACCTACCAAGGTGAATGGCAATCGAGTTCACTTCAAGAGGCTGTGAACGTTTGCTGTCTTTCAAAGAACCATCGTTTGCTGAGAGAAACAAAGAAACAATGAACACTCAATAATGCCATTGAGCATCGTGCATGGCCCAGCTTTCATATTTGTCGTGTTCACCTATCATGCATTTGGACACTGGCATCAAAGAACAAAATGCGACAAGGAATAATACCTAGGGGAGATGCGTGTCGTTACAAAGGGCACAGGTGTCGGGATTGGGAATAAACAAAGGTAGGTATGAGAGTAACATCATTCGTAAAGTGTAACTACCTACGAGTGAAAAGTGACCGGACTCTAGAATACAAGTCTCGCGCCTTTGGCAGACACAATTGGAATACGCAAGGAAAACGTCAACGCTATGGAACAACTTGGAAGGGAAAAGACTTGTGAACAAATTACCGCCCAAGATCGAAAAAAAAAGGAAAACAGCAAAAATGGAAGTACAATACCGCCAAGACATTAGGATATAAACACACACACACCAAAAAAAAAAGAGAACATCCAAGTAGGCGGAAGCTATTAATAGGGCACAGCGAAGAGCATATCCTCCGGACCAAAAGGATCGATCGGAAACACTCGTAAGTAAGAAACGACCTGCACAAAGACGTCGTAGATATTCCTCGCTTTGAGTTCCGCTTGGGTGGCCTTGAGCAGGCGTTGGGCGGCATAGATATATTCTTCTTTATCGATGCCGCTGACGGTATAGATAATCACGATACTATTATCCTCGCGTCTTTCCTTGTTACCGAGTCGGCAAATTGAGGCAGTACCGTGGTTTAGCCCGGACTCTTTCACAAGGCGCGAGGCTGTAGACCTTATACCGTTATTATACCACTCGTCACAAAACGGATACGGACCAATAATGTGCTTCTCGAGCAATGGGAACAGCTGGAGAGGCCCTGTATGCTTTATATTATCGCGCATAGGGATAGGGTCTTCCACCTGCGGACGGTCTGTTGCCAAAACAGCGCCTAGGCCCTCATGTCCGACGCCAAAGCCGCCTTCTTCGTGCAATAGAGTGAATGCATGCAGCCGCTTGGCGATCCGCTCTTGGAGGTCCTTGTCGTCTGCATCGTCGCGCGCGTTATCTGTCTGCGGGTTCTGCCCAGGCTGCAGCGGCATGTCATGGCGCTGTGGAGGAGAGGAAGCGTCGGGCTGTGAGGACGTGGCTTCCCTGTCTGGCGAGGCCGCGAAGAAAGTCATGGTCGTTTGTCTTTTCGCAGTGAGTTTTGGGAACCAAAAATCCGGCGAGGATGTGTGGACTCGCGCTTTGTCGTGGAGTTGCGTGGATGACAATCATCATATATATTGTGGAAAGAGGGGGAAATGAGAAACAGGCAAAAGTAGGCGCCGTCGGCTACATCGGTATTTTATATGTGAAATCCCAATAGCGCCACCAAGGAACGAGGCACCTTTTTTGATAGGGTGGTGTGCCAAAATGCATTTGCCAGGGCTGCGCGTACTACCTGATGGGGTCAATGCAACGGAGCCGATAAATTGCGTGTGAAAATGAAGAAAATAAAAAACGAGCGAGGATGGAAAATGTGCTGGAACTCTTCTTTTAAATACGCATCCGACATTACATATTGATGGCACCCTCTCCCGAACTAACAAGCCGCGTTTCTCGTTGCTACCTACCTAAACTGAAAAGAAAAGAAAAGAAAAGAAAAGAAAAGAAAAGAAAAGAAAAGAAAAGAAAAGAAAAGAAAAGAAAAGAAAAGAAAAGAAAAGAAAAGAAAAGAAAAGAAAAGAAAAGAAAAGAAAAGAAAAGAAAAGAAAAGAAAAGAAAACAGTACACAAGATTTGAGGAAATAAAGAACCTAGAGGAAGAGATCACTGGTAGGTAAAAAAACAAAACCCGACTTAAAACAACGCTGGCTTAAAACTCCCAAAAACACCTCCGCCTCGCAATACTAAAAAACAATCAAAATAAAAATAAAAAAAATGAAAAAAAAACAAAAAAAAACATTTTGGCCCCCACTACCCCTTTTACATGTTATAGGTGTTGCTGCTGTTCATGTACTTGTCCAGAATGTGCCAGTCGACGCGGTCGGGATCAAACATATTGTCGTCGAGACTCGACATGTACATGCCCATGTCGGCCGATGGTGCCGTGGTGTGAAGTGTGCTAGGGACGCCGATATTGCTGACATGGGGATGTTGATGGTGTTGATGGTGTTGGTGGGGATGTTGGGAGTGGTGCTGATGATGATGATGCTGGTGGTGTGGATGACACTGGCTGCTGCTGTCGGAGGGGGTCAAGTGATCGCTCGAGGACGCCACGGTCATATCGACGGCAGGGATGCCGGGCATGGCCGAGACGACGGAAGGTCCCCCCTGGTGGCTCGAGGGGCCGTAGCTGCTGTGTGTCGGCATATGTGGCATCGTCGTCATGGTGGGTATGCCTTGCATGGCCGGCATCAAGGTCATGGGCGGCACGGACTGCACAGACTGCACAGACTGCACGGTCGGGACGGTCGGGACGGCAGGGACAGACATCGCGGCCATGGACGGCACGGCAGGGACCGCGGGCACCGTAGCCACGGTGGGAACCGCAGAAACAGGAGGAGGAACGGAGGAGACGGCGGGCATCGCCGGCATCGCCGGCATCGGGGGCATGGGCATGGCCGGAATCGAGGGCGCGCCCGTGCGCTGGTTGACATTCTCGTCGTACACTTGCAGCCAGCCGCTGAAGCGCTGGCAGCAGCTAAAGATGCGGCTGTTGTACGAGTCCGGGTTGCGGGCGCCGACGTAGGCGGCCAGCGTGCCCATGCGCGCGGTGTAGTCGGCGCAGCGCAGCTCCTCGGGCCGCAGGAGGGCGCCGTACGTGTTGCCGGGAGCCGTCACTGCCATGTGCATCTTGCCGAGCACGAGGCCCGCCTGGAAGATGCGCGAGACGTGCGCCAGCGGCGCGTGGACCAGAAAGTTCATCACGTCGACGTCCGTGGTGGCCAGGTCGAGCACGGCGTGGCAGGCATCGCGCAGCGCATACAGCGCGGCCACGTGCTTGCCCGTCACCGTGGCCGGACGCGCAATGACGCTGTCGTGCCTGCTAAACTCCTCGATGCGGAAGGGCGCCGCGAAGCTCGACTTGTTGGCCGGCGTGTGCAGCACCGACTCGTACAGCAGCATGATCGCCGAGTACCGCAGCAGCAGCAAAAACTTGTAGCGGTGGTACACTTGGGAGTTGCTCGGACGGCCCGGCCGCGACAGCGACGCCGTCCAGTCGTCAATGGCGCTGCGCTGCTGCGTCGTCACGCTCATGCCGCTGTGGCTATGGTTGCGGTTGTGGTCGTGGCCGTGCTTGGTGCAGCTGTCAGTCACGACATCCCACAGGCAGTCGGGCCGGTTGAGGTGCATCGCATCGGCGACATTGTTGCACAGCATCTCGCCGCGGATGGCATGCAGAAAGAGTGCGTCCGGATCGTCGTCGTCGTCGGCATACGACTGAGGGAGGACGGCCCCCATAGGATTGGTGGTATTGGCAATGCTGCTATGGCTGCCATCGTTCCGTCGTGCCATCTGTCGCTCCACAACGCGCTGGCTCAGCTGCTGCAGACACTCCTCGTGGTACGGCGTCCACGCGGCGCGGGGATCCTGCTTGCGCACGCAGAGAGACAAGTTCGATATCATCACGTAGCACGTCAGCCACAAACGCTGCTGGTCCGACGGCCTGTCGCTTGTCCAAGGAGGCGCTGGACGGTCGGCCAGGGCGTTGGACGATGGCCGGTCCTTGGGACAGCCGTTGAAGCTTTCGAGGCAGTCGTCGTCGCTGCCAATGTTGTCGCCACTGCCCAGATCGTCGCCCTCGTCGACGTCGTCCACGTCGTCGTCCACCAAGCCCGGCGGCGACCTTTCGCCGCTGTCGCGGAGGGCATCTGGCCCGCCAAAGCCGAGCTCAATGGCAATTTCGATTGCCATCTCGGCCAGGTGGTGCACCGTCACATGTGCGCTGTCGGGCTTGGCACGGTACCAAGTGCACACCACCAGCAACGCCCACACGGTGTCCGTGTTGTGGTTCGCTGGCCGCACGAGCTCCACGGCAAACAGGCTCATGACCTCGCGCACGAGGGCCTCGCGGACCTCGGCCGACAGGCCCTCATTGGCCTCGGCATCGTCGGGGTTCGGCGGCGACGACCGGTAGAGCTCCGTCGTAAAGGCGACCAGCGTAAAGAGCAGCAGCGGCTTCTCGCGGCGCATCGACACCAAGAGGTCAAAATCCCGCGCCGCAGTGCCATCGCCGCCGCCAGTGCCACCACTGATGATGCTGTTGTTGTCGCTTCCAAGACTTCCTATCTGCTCCAGTGAGGTGGAGCTCGCTGCGGCAGAGGCGGCAGCAGCAGCAGCAACATCGTCGTGGGGTTGGTGATAGGGGTGGAGGAGCTGTTGATATTGGCGGCCGTTATTCGGAGAGATTGACGAATTCGACGACGGCAGAAGGGGTACGAGCAGCTGACAGTGCTCGCGGTACAACGTCAATGCCCGCCGCTGGATGGACAGCGGCACGCGCTCGTCGAGAAAGGCAAGGGCGCTCTCGATCACAGACTGCCCGGCCTGGTTCCGCGAAAAGGTGTAAATGTCGGCCGACCACACGTGCCGCGCATATTCTAGTTTCTGCAGGCCGGCCTTTTTACTCTGCCGCTGCTTCTCCTGCTGCTGCTGCTTCTGCTGCTTTTTGAGCGCAAGGCTGAGACTGGCCACCTGGGCCTCCAGCTCGGCAATGCGATCGCGCGGGCGTCGGCGTCGACCTGCCGGCACACACACGCGCCCTGCATGAAGACAACGCTCGCATGTGGACGGATCGCTCGCACTGGGCTGGCAGCGGACCTTGAGCTGGTTGCACCCTTTACAGGCTCGGCTGCCCAGGGCGGGCGTGGCCGCCGCTGCCGCCGACGCTGCCAAAGACGCTGCTGTTGTCATTGCTGGTCGGTACTTTTGTGCCAAGAGAGCGGGAAATCGGAGGGAAAAGAAAATAATAAAATCAATAATAATGAATAATATTCGTCTTGGGTTGTTCCGACCTGCGCAAAGCAGTATCTGTTCGCTTGTGCAAAAACAGACAACAAAAAAAAATAAATAAAAATAAACAGAGGGACCCTGTCTCTCGTCTGCCTTCTTTGGCCGACTGGACAAGACACACAAACTCTGCTTGGTCGTACGCCGGAGTTGAAAGAAAACGGGTGGGAGACGGGGAAAGGGGGAAAAAGCTGGCCGGTGTTTTTTTCGTTCTTTGAAGATGCAAGATCGGTCTGAATTGAGCGGTCGAGCTCCCCTCGCTCGGGGAGGGCGCTGCCCTCTTTTTGGAGGCGCCGGCACAAAGATCACAGCCCAAACCGTACTCCGTATCTCCTTTTTTTTTTTTGGCTATGCGTGCCTGCCTGGGTCCCCTCCTCGTCGACTACATACACTATGACGGCTATGCAGCATGCACCATGCTCTGACCCATCCTGCTGTGGAGCACGGCCTACGGCTTACTAGCGTCTGGTCTTTTTCCCCGGCACCCATCGGCCAAGTTTGCCCGAGCGAGTCCCGCACAAAAAAACAAAAACAAAAAATAGAGTGTTGTTTACACCATGTCGCTCGTCTTGTTGTACCTTGCTAATTCTTACAATACATGTATCTTACATTTCCAAAGGATTCGCTAGGAACGTGGCAAAACATGCACAGGGCTGAAGATGTGCGTTTATTCGCTTAGCAAAACTTTAACAAAATATGACCGTGCTTTCTGGCGCGGTAGGTTTACCTTTCATAGGTGCTTCGTATATCAATACACATTCGGATATCGCTCTGCTTATGGGATATCTATCGTTTCCATGATTGTCATCACTTCGTTTTTTTATGATTATTGTTCTTTTTATCCATCCCCCATATCCTCTCCTTACTCCGGCACCCCACAGAGTACAGCCACATCTCACTCCCCAACCCGCTCCGACAATCAAACCGTACTACCTCTTTTGTGCCTCGTCCGTATGTCCCAATTCGTCTGTACGAGATCGGCGTCTTTCCCAATTCGTAGGTACGAGCTCCGTAGTTCGAGCACGAAGTAAAGTGTGGAATTGTGTGCTAATAAGTATGTATCTTTGTACACATTAAAAACTGGCACTATTGTCCAAATAAAGTTTAGCGTCATAGACCGTTTCCCGCTGTCGCTGCCTGTGCCTTAATTTTGTGGGTCTCTGTCAGCATCCTGTTTCGCGGTTGGAAGTAGTGTACCATTTGAAAGTACTTTTTCTATATGATGGCCTTTCGGCCGTTTTTGTCATGCATATACTGTATCAAATGCACATATCTGACACATGCCAAAGTTGAGATGCAAAATGGGCTTCTACGAGTGAGAACGAGGCTTTTTTTTTCATCCCATTCAGATACGCACAGCCCACGGCAATGGTCCGCTTTCACTGTGGATCCCCCGTTTGACAGGCGCTAGTTGGCGACCCGCTGTAAAAACTCCTATAACTTGAAAAGAGTGGAAAATCACGTGGAAAGTGGAACCCATCAACGGCGGATATTCGCGCAAACAAATATTCCCGAGTTGCCGAAGGCAATGCAGAAACAATAAAAATTTACCACGAGGCCGGGGGGAGGTGAGAATGATGAGAAACACACCTACGAGTATGTGTTCTGCGGGTCAGAAGAGCTGTCTGACTTGTAACGTCGGAGCCGTAGGCTTTTGAGATCGCTGTCTGTTTCATTTCGGATGTTCACCCTCCGCGTGAGGGCGAACATGAAACTGCATGTCTCCCCGCTATCTAGTATTAATAATATTCATTCTGCTCGGAGACTTCTTTTTCTTCATTTGCATGGTTTCTCTACCTTCTCGAACAAACTCCAGGACGGTTACCTAATACTACCTTGGTGACCCGCTGAACTTATATGCGGGCGATCGGACCACAAGCATGCTACCAAAGGTTTCAACTCCGAAATCACAATGTCATCACCATCTTTCGAATTCAAACCTACAGAGTATCTTGCGACCACATCCGCACAATTGCCTGCCAAGACTCCCAAATCATGTGATGGAAAGCTTGCAGATTTAGCCGGCTGCTTGCGCCCGGGCGGGCGACAACTTAACAAAACTCCGAAGGCCAACGGAGTTTTGGGCGGCACCAATCCCTGTTTATTAACTCCATATTTTTTACAACAGGGCGCAGGCACGAGGCATAAACACGTACGTAGGCATCCCTTTCCATTGCGGCGCTCTTCTTGATAAGTGCAGCCCTCCAGTAGATGTCGGTGGTGACGGGTTCAGGCGCTCTTTTTATCGCCACTCTCCATCCCAAGTTTGCCGCCTCCTCATTCTCCTGCCCGCCATGCCGCGACTCGATGGATTCTCTCGCTTTGATGCCTTCCAGCCCCTTCGGGATATCCCCGATCTGACGGGAAAGGTCATCATGGTGACTGGTGGCAATGCTGGTATTGGCAAGGGTATTGTTCGGGCCCTGGTACACCACAACCCAGCGCGAGTTTACATCACTGCTCGCCGTCCGGACGCCGGCAAAGCGACGGCTGAGGAGATCAAGGCCGAGACGGGCTACGGCCGCATCTCCGTCCTCGATATGGAACTGGGCTCCCTGGAGAGCGTCAAAGAAGCCGCCGCCACGTTCATCAGGAGCGAAACCCGTCTCGACATTATCTTTCTCAACGCCGGCGTGTCGAGCACCGCCCCGGCTGTTACCGACCAAGGCTACGAGTACCAGTTTGGCGTCAACCACATGGGCCACGCCATGCTCATGCAGCAGCTCATGCCCGTGCTTCTGCAGACGGCCGCTGAGCCCCACAGCGATGTGCGCGTCATCATCTCGTCGTCCGACACCATCTTCTTGGGCATGATGCCGTCGCAGGGCATCGACCTCGAACGCATGCACCAGCCAGGTCCCTACTCACCCTTTACACTGTACTCGCACTCCAAGCTGGCCCAGACTCTCTTTGGTCGTCAGCTGGCCAGAGCCTACCCGTCCCTCACCGTGCTCATGGTGTTTCCCGGCCGTGTCAACTCGGACATCTGGGGCAAGGGCACCTGGACCGTCGTCGGGGTCCTGACGCGACCCTTTCTGTGGGCCACCTGGGTCGATACCGACGAGGGCGCCAAGAACCAGTTGTGGGCAGCCACCACGTCCCACGACAAGGTGGAGTCGGGGGCCCTGTATTTCCCGAAAGCCACTCTTACCCCATACAACGGCCACACGGCTGACGAAAATCAGATTGCGGGGCTTTGGAAGTGGACGACTGAAGAGCTCCAAAGGAATGGCGGTTCGGGGTGGCCGAAAGCTTTCGAGTAAGGCAGGTCAGCGAGGGGGTAGTGGCCCTCTTTGCTCTTGCATTCAATAGTGCAATAGTGCGTGGGCAAGGTGAATATATGGACCGGGGTGTTGCGGTCATGTAGGTCCTGCTCCCAAGGGTGGAGGCAGACCGCCATGTCAAAAACTGCGTTATTGGAGTTGCAGAGCCCACCTTTTCCGTTTATGGGTTTTTGTTTTAACTTTAAACTTCGTTTATTTTAGCCTAAGAAAATTACTCCTTCATCATGATGAGCCAAGCTAAAGGCATGCAATTTTTGAAGAGTCATGAATTCGCATGACAATTTGAGCCGCCCTTTATATTTATTTCAGTGTCATTTGTGGGATGTCCAACCTGAAAATACTGCCGACTGGCCGTGATGCATTCGGCTTTTCTGCCCGACCGTCAGGCGGACTTCCGCCCAGGGTTATGATTTTTTTTTCCGACAACCTGTGTTGTGTCTTTATTTCTACTTTATTCTGCACCTAGCGCATTAGCTCCGTGCGCATAACGGTTATTCCATGTGCAAATAGTGTCAGGCAATTTTTATGAAATAGGTAGCAGTGGAATGCTTAAATCATAAAAGCGACCCGTGTTAGTGAGAATGTGGAAAATGTAGAGAGTGAGGCTGACGAATAAGCAGAGTCAAATTTACCTATGCAGCTGTCCCCGGATATGAACGAATAATAATCATTACGCATAGTTGTCCCGAATGAGAATACGACGCGAATGTGGAAGTGAGATCCCATAGCCTTGTGGTTAGAAGCTGAAAAACAAGTGAGAAATAAATAAATAAAATCTAATTCAAGTTTTGTTTATATTCACAACCGTAGAGCGGCAAGGCGATGCGCCGGGCCATTGCGAACAAAGCATGCATAAATGGAAAGGCGGAGATAGCTCGGCCGAAGCACGGTACATCCGACCCGACCGAGTACGTAGGCATCGTGGTGATCTGTAGCCCAGCACATTGAGTAAATCATCGTCGACGTGATTCATTTCCATGGGTTTATTTACTTTGTGATTCAATACTGAGATATCTCATCATCACTTAGAAAGCGTAGAGATCTATAAATCCCCATGCAATTATGAAAACCTTAGTGCCTTCAATATGACAAAACCATCTTCCGGCAACAATTGGCCGACCTGAGTATCTTCACTGGAAATACACTTGCAGGACGACTATCTGCACGACTGACTTGAACAAAATGTTTGGAACCAATTGGAGGGGATGCGATATTTTCATTTTACTGCTGGCGTGCTACGTTTACGACCTGGCTAAGAATTGCTGCACCAGAACTTCCCGGCAGAGTCGGGAAGCCCCCAATGCACAATCACATGGCCCTTGATCCCCAACCCATGCCCAGCCTTGGTTTTATGATTCTCGGCCGAATCCTTCTGCTAGAGGCTTCTTGACGTTGCGTTTATTGACCCGGATTTCTTTTTGCCCCCACCCCACGCCGCCTTGCAAATTATTGACAAAGCCCCTCCACCTTCACAGGTCATCCAGACGCTCATCGCGATACGACTCCAGTGGTAGCGGGTCGGGCTACTACCGGCCAACGTACCGCTCCGATGTTGAGAGCCGTTCTGAGCCTACCACTTCGCGGACGGAGCTTGCCAGCTATTCGGAAGACACACGCCGCGCCAGCTATGATGATCTTCCCAGCACACGCAGCTATGATGACGACTACCGGAGCTCGACGCGTTACGACGACGACACCTACCGCAGCTCATCTCGGTATGACGATACATACCGTGATTCGACCCGTTATGATGACTATGACTACCGTGACAGCAGCAGCCGCTACGATGATGATTATCGCAGTAGCCGTTATGATGACGACTACCGCAGCAGCCACAGTGCCGACGACGACGCACCGTCCCTAGCCAACGATCATGGGTCTTCTTACAGCAGCGACCGCTACAGCAACTACTACGATAATGATGTTGCACCATACGGCAGCGAGCACGGCAGTGGCTCCCGTCCTGCCAGCAGCTTTGGTAACTACAGCCCGGTGGGTTCTCTCCATTTCAGCAGCGCGGGCATCAGCCGCAGCAACAGTCCTGTGCGCTCCAGCAGCCCCGTGCGCTACAGCACAAATGATGATGACGACCGCTACTCGTCGTACGACCGTAGCAGCAGCTCTCGGTATGACGACTATGACAGTGGAAGCCGCAGCGGCAGTGGTAGTGGAAGCTATAGCAGACGCTATGGTGACAGCTATGGCGACAGTTACTCTCGTAGCAGTAGATACGATGACTAGTTAGTGCTGGTCGCGAGGCATGGGTTATGTCGAGGAACTGCTGTGAACAAGAGCTGGGCGTAATCGCGTATTTGACGGATGCTTATGCAGTGCCTTTGCGTTGATTTTATGTTCCTGTTTTATTTTATGTTTTTTTTAGATCATGAATTGATACAACGAAGATTTATTTCATTTCAAAGTCATATTTTCATGGACAGTGAAGACCTTGTGTGGTGAAAACAAATTAGTGACTTGATATAAAGTGCCCGCATACAGATCATTGTTTGCAACGATGACGAGAACCAAGTCTGCCATTTTCGTCTGATGTTTATATCGGCCGAGACGTCAATCATTGCAGCCCATGCATCTTATTAGTACCCAACTTTGTCATTCTTTGCATGACGTACGTTCACCGTGATACATGGGCGTCGCGCGTGATTCCTTCGAGCATTATTTGGTGAACAACACGCATTGTGACAAGCTACCTTTGTTTTTTTCTAGTATAAAAAGCGCAAAATGAACAGAAATTATTTACATTCTTTTCTGCAGACAATTTCCAAAACCGGCAACGTCGACTTCTTGGGTCCTACAACATTACGATTTTTGAAAACCAACACTTTGAAAAAAAAAAACATTTCATAATACAAACAAAATGTCAGAAGACATGGAAGATTTGATAACTTGGTTTTGTTGTGTTTTGACGTGTTTTCTTATGGACGACGATGAAGGCTGCTGAGATTTGAAATCAGCAGGTCTTCGATTCTTTCCACTTTTCTTTTTCCATTTCCGAGCAGCACCCGCACTTTATTCATTCCCTCGAAACTGGCTACATAACAGAAATGGATACAAGCATTTTCTATTGTACGTTTCCAACCAAGAACTTGATATTAACGTGGAATTTGTTTCCTTACAGGCCTTACAGAAGCACTCCTCGTAGCTACCGCTACGTTGGATCGGGAAGCGGCGGTTACGATCGCAGCAAGTATCCTCCCTCAGACGACATCTTCCATCTCTACGAGGGAAAACGCTTTGGTGACGATATTCCCACGAGCAGATTTATCGCCGAAGGTATCGTTCCTTACCGCGGCAAGCGCTTCGGTGACGATGCCGTCTTCGAGCAGGTTCCCTACAGCGGCAGATTCTCCTCTTCGAGAAGCTCCTCGTACGACACGCCCTCCTATGACTACACCAGGGACTATGGCAGCAGCAGCAGCAGCCGCAGCCGCAGCTATGACTACCCCTTGAGCGACTACAGCCGTGATTACAGCAGCCGCTCCGGCAGCAGCCGCGATTACAGCAGCCGCTCCGGCAGCGACTACAGCAACAGCCGCCGCTACGACTACATCGGCGGCAGCCGTGACTATAGCCGAAGCTATGGCAGCGACAGCGGCTACAGCGCGGACTACAGCAGCATTGGCAGCGGTAGCCGGGGCTCAAGCAGCCTGTTCAGCGGCAGCGGCAGCAGCAGCCGCCGGGATTATGGCGGAGGGTCGGGTGGCGACCGCCTGCGTCTCGAGTATCCCGACCGCAAGCTGATCACGTACCCCAAGTCGTCGTCGTCTCGGCGTTCATACTAAGGTCGGTGTATCTACCTAGCTTAACCTCGCCATGAAAACCCCCGATTGAGGGTGGATTTTGGATTTTGATTTGGAAAGCTGCGTTGTATTTTCTTGTAATTATTTATTTCATGTAGGTCATAATTAATATCGAAGATTTTCTTACTGGCTTATTCCGTGGTTTATTTAAGGAAACCATTTACTCGTTTCGCAATATACCTAAGTGACGAGGTGAGATGGCACCTGGATTTGTGTAAACAAATATTGGAAGAGAACGTGGCATTTGGGATTTTTGTTTCCAACCACTATCAGCCTTATTGTATACAGTTCGAGAAAAAGTCCCGCTATTTTCCATCCTATCATGCAGATATCTCTAGACGGCCTCAGTTCTTAACCGCCTAGTAGATATTTATAGACGATATGCTGGGTCCCCATTCGGAGTCGGGATTCACGAATCGCCGCAGTGAGATTGCGGGGAGACCCCTTGGGGGGACAAATTAATACAGCCCTTCATGTATCTCACTCCTGTCAGCACTTGCGTTTAGCCAAACGATCTAGACGCTCTCGTAAATGTGTGACAGCAAAGTCAAACAGCAAAACCAAAGTGAAGCTACTTTTAGGGTCTTGATAAAAATAGAAAGAAATACTGCGAATCTACTGGCTTCTGTGTCGCTAATATAGACCATCGTCATTTTCAGTCACGGTTGTGCCTGCAATTACCGTATAAACACACAAATCCAGGGCCCGTCTCACCTCATCGCGTATATTCAGATTATACGCAGCATATTTTTCTTCGGATGTCTTTTTCGCAGCTTCCAACTACGCAATGCTGTAGACAACTAAATCATTGACACAGAATGATTAATGATCATAATTTGTATCTTTGACTACCTATTTTTATTCCCACAAGTTCTTTAGCAGCATGAGGCTCGGGGGATGTGTTAAAAGAGCATTGGCGGTGCAAAACCGACGCTAAAATCTCACAATCCCGTGTATATGGCGCCGCTTAGCTATTGAATATGCAAGCGAGCTCTAGCCACACGGCACGGTGTGAGTCGTGTGACACCCCATATTTGAATTCTATGACATTTTTCCAGTAGCTGACATAGCCATAAAACTATACGCGGGCTAAGAGCCATAACATTTAGAGCGAATATGAAAAGTGTCACAGGTTCATGGCTCTGGAAGTTCAGCAGCAATGCAGCAAAAAAAAAAAAGTCACGTAAAAACGTAGTCACCTCAAAGTAAAAAGAGTAAGTACGTAAGTATGCGGGTTAGGTATAAATCAGAAGAGTCCTTTTCTTCAAGATATGCTCATAAGAGGCAGTTACTGAATATTGCCCTCTATACAGGTTTGTTTTCTCCAATAGCCAAGAGGCTAAGTTGCACATATTCCTGGGGAAAGCGTGAAAAGTACCAGACCTCTTTGAGACATTCTTGTCTGCGGACCTGCTGGGGATCATTAAGTACCGACATTTGACTGGTACTCCTCTGATCTAGACGCAAGCTTGACGCCATTGTCGCCGTGATTCCAAATGTCAAACAAAGGTCGGGACTATCCTAACGGTCTTGTATTCTATGAACGGTCCTTCCCTAGTGCTATTTCAAGAGCAACGTATATTATCGTCCCATTTATAGTACTTTCAAGCAACATTCCAAATTCCCCGGACCAACTACCATCCGCGAATTTTTTGACGTTAAGCTTTCTATCGGACGTCTAGCTCTTGTGTTACTATCTCGTAAACCTGTTGTTGGGTATTTCACGGAGATTTTCCCGTTGGAAACGGGCTTCACTGATGATATGGCTGCGACGACCCGGCGGAACGAATCCCTCCGCTAGCGCGGTTAGCTGCAGTGCATGAGGCTTAGACACTACACAGTAGTACCAATACAATGGGGCGTAGTGCAACGCCGCGCGGCTCGTCATGCCAAGAAGTATATAGTACATCTGATAATAGGTGAGCTGCGAACGGGCCCCAGGGCTGGCAGAAATCAAATATCTCTGGTGCAACAAACCAAATTGTCAAGACAGTGAGACGAATATTTTCCATAAGCTCACGTTCCTGCTATCCAAAGTACTGGGAGGCTTAGGGTGGGCCATGCCGTAATAAGTGGCTTTGCAGTTTTGCCCAGATTGTTGATCGTCAACGGTTCTTGTGACGAGCAATTTTCCTTACGACACAACAACTCTTCTATGAGATGGGACAACCATGATGCCGACGAGGCTTAGACAGACATCCCATAGACTGTCTCCGCAAACCGTTGTAGATATTCAAAACAACGGAACCACTAGCAGATTTGTACGATCTCAGCAATACGAGATACCTATCTAACGGAACAGGACTGGCAGGCTGGTATCGTGATGTCTATATAACTTGACCTAGTCTCCCTCATCGGATAACAATTTATATTTTCATTATTCTCATTTCACACAACCATCTACCTTAAAGTTCCCCAAAGCCTGCCCTCCAAGTGTTCATCTTTTTTTATTGCTTTTTTCTTCTGCCCAACCGAGTTCTCCAATACTTTTTCACTTAACCAAGCAAGATGATGCACAAGACACTTTACGGACTTGCCACCTTGGCCTCGACTATCATTGCTGCTCCAGCGGTTCTTCCTGACGGATATCCCAACCAGAACGCCCAGCAGCAGAAGGAAATTGACATTCTTTCTAACGGCAAGCAAAGCAACGCTCCGCCTCCTCCTTCGGTCAACCCCAACAGTGTCCCCGATTTCCAGGTCGTTGTGATGACCGAGGATTCAGAGTCCTTCTTCATCCAGGAGATTATCAACAACATCACCAACCGCGAGTATGGCTACGACTTTCAATTCAGTGGCGAGGCCGAGGCCATCCTCGACATTTTCAAGACTCATCAGGCTGTAAGTACAAAGGAATACTACCATGTTATGATTCTTCGAGATCTAACACTCTCGCGCAGCAAGAGGTTCAGCACGGCACGAATGCCCGCGCTGTCCTGACCCACTTCAACGCCTTTGCCCCCTCGCCGTGCGAGTACAACTTTGGCGTGAACAGCTTCCGCGAGGCGGTTCTCAAGTTGGCCATCCTCACGGACAATGTCATGGGCACCCTGCAGTCGGTGATTCTTGACTTGGCCAACAATGGCGACAACGCCGTCACCCGTGCCGTGGCCTCCGTCCTCGGTGAGGAGGGCGAGCAGGAGGGCCTCTATCGTACACTGCTGGCCACTGTTGCCGGCGAGAAGCCTTTCAAGACGGTGTCGCGTCCCGAGTTCCAGCTCAGCGTTCTCAAGGATCTCATCACCTCGTGCCCTTTTGATATTGACACCTCCATCGCTGTCAAGACTTTCCCCACGGTCGAGGTCCTCTCCGGCCACGGCGGTCTCAATGTCGAGGGCAAGGACCAGGAGATCCAATACCGCTGCGACCTCTCGCATGCTCCCGGTGCCACCAAGTACATGGGCAACGTTCAGGCTGCTACCTCGGGCCTCTTTACGACCATGTACAGCGGCCAGGAGCTGCCCATCAGCGAGCCCATCTCGGCCGTCTCCTTTGAGGGCAACGTCTTGACCTGGACGTCCAAGTTCCCCTACTCTGAGCACCAGATGGACGGCACCACCGTTGTCTCCCTCACCACCAAGGATAACCTGGCCTCGATCGAGGATGCCATCGACGTCACCCTTTGCGCTCCTGGGTTCGTCCTTGTCAACAACTTTATCGACAAGTCCATCAACCACTATTAAAGTGGATAGAGTCTGGAATGCAGTTACCTGATCTGCGCTCCATGTCTTTTCTGATAGTTTTTCCCTTGGTTATCGTCATTTAAAACTGTGCTTCATTCTCGTTTTGTTATTTCTTCGTTCCGTTTTCTTTGCTTTGTCTGCTTTCTGTCATTATATTCATGCGACTTTATTAATCATAGAGTTACGGTTATCACAATGGTAACTTTATTCTCATTCGATATTGAACTGCATTTTTGAAACTATTGTATGCCTTTGAACAATGAACATGATCAGAAATGAAGAGATCCAAGCCCGAGTCCATGGACAAGGCACTAGTGGCGGCCCACGCGGGCACTAAATTATAGCGCTATTCCCTCACGGAACGCTGACAAGGGCACAATATTCTTGCAGGCAATAGATTGTTAATAAGCGCAGTGCATGCCAGCCTGACGAGGCTGAGAATGGGGCATCTGCAGGGCATACGACAACTCCGATATGATTATGCTTTGGAGCTGTTTATGATCCATCGTGGATCGAAACGCATCTTGTGATCCATATTTTACGGTTTTGCAAAATTTAAGCGTGAGGCCCAGTTCCCATATCCGATTTGCGGAATTAGTGCGAGCTACGCCGAGGTTTCTCCATCGGCCGGTCTTGTATCGGTAGAGTTTGACCGAAACTCTGTAGATTTGTGCACAAACTAGCCCCGTGATCCCTTGGGTCTGTATGGATCATTGTGTTCCCGTAAAAATCATGCATGAAAAATGACAGGTAGTCTCGATACACTGAGGACTGGTTTCTATATTGCTGTTCATCGAAGCCGAGATCTCTTGTGCTTATATCAAGCAATTAAGCAATTACAACGGTTGGTGCTCTAAATTCTGACATGATTACATGAAAGTATACATTCTAAAGAATATGATATCGCGAATCTTGTTTTCTGAGGTCATTTGGGGAGGCCAGTGCTCGACATGTGATAGCCATGCCCAAGCAGTGGCACAATGACCATGATTGTAATGTTTTGAAGTGTCACTAAAGGATCAAAATGGAAAGCCAGTAATACCTATTCGCACAGCCCGCGAGAATGTTCATTTCGATTTGCGCGCAATGGGGCTATTAGACGGTAAGAAACCAGCCATCTTGTCCCGGTGTCGTTCCGGGTTTCATACCATTCGTCCGAGAGTGGTTGGCTGAAGATGCTTCTTCGATCTTTACTAATATCATGCCTGGCCGTATTTTATGCATGATCGGTCGGCAGAGAAGATTTTTATTTACGAGTTGCCAGGTTCAGGTAGATCAACTAGAGTGAACAAAACCACGCATGGGAGAGATTTCTCGAGATGTATCTGGAATGATTGATTGGCTACTAAACGATAAGCCTATTCATCGAGTCGAGACACGATATCTGCGGCAAAGTGGTTTCGTTGTCCTTGCGCATCGGCAGCGTGTCAGTATGGCATGTTGAGCGCAGAGGTAGACAATAGCACATTCACGAGGAGTGGTATCTCTCTTGTAAACTCCTATGGGCCGTTACTCGGCGTTTTCCAGTCTGAACCACATCAAAATAATAAGTGTTTGCCTTGTGGCTCTTCAAGATCATCCAGCATGCTGTGCCCCATCTCCGAGCCATCGACAATATTTACATCGCCAACTAAAGATAGAAAGCCGATATTAGCAGACAACGGCAACATACAAAAGTGTACTGTTGATCATTTTCTGTATTAGGGACATATAATTGTAATATTGTGGTGGCAGAGCGCCCTGGGCTATGGAGGGAGCGGGCTCGTCATGTCTTGTGCGAGAGTTTCAATGAGCGTGCTAGCAGACAAATGTTCTATTCGACGCCAGTTACGTAAAGAAGTTAACTCGATCATGGAGTATGTGTTTCTATTTTATGGCCGTATAAGATTCTTGTTCTATCCGTGAACGAGTCCACACCGGAGTGGTTTTGTTATTCATGGTCGATCATCAAGCCTTTTAGTCGAGTTTTTCAAGTCAACTACATTGTCATCTGATAGAATAAACTCATAATGGGCTCCTAATAAACTATTCTGTAAATAAGTATTTCTCTAATTTTAATTCATGAAACAGCGGCGGTCCTCTATGAAAGGAAAAATCACCTCAGGCGTATCTACCACGAGCAAGCAGTCAATTGTTGTGTCCTCTGAGTCTATAGCGCGCGTAGGTATAGAATGAACAAGACAGAGAATTATGTGTATAAAATAATTCTACTCAATAACAGACCTTGCTCGTGATAGGGTCTCGTTTTCAAGAACTGCAGTCCGTAGCGAGGCCGTCTTACAGCTGGTGAGGGAGGTACACTCTGCCAGGTCGACTTCACCAATACCTTTCATACTTGCACATCATGTCACATTATTTACTCGCTATTCGAAACACTACACAATCTCCTCTAAAAATTGGCCAAGCAGAGACTCCCGTCGACAAAATGTCACGACTCTCCGATGCGAGCTGGCTCTCAGCAAGTAGCACTATATTCGCACTGTTGTCCACAGCCAAAATCGCACCATACAACAGTGTCTATGTATATGCGCACTGTATCTCCTTCGGCCCAGGCACCGCCCAGTCTAGCACACGTGACCATTCCCCACTCTGGATACTGCCGCATTTCACCGCTAAAATTTTCTGCCTCTGATTCTCTAGTTTGCTCCTGCCCGTTTTTCCTTGGTGCTGGATTGACCCCAACTCAACACACGCGCGAGGGCAGCATCGTCAACGACAACACCGCAGCCATGGCGTCCGACGAGATTATCTGGGGCATCATCGACAAGCAGTTCTGCTCCTACAAGCTCAAGTACGGCATACATCCCAAATTCTTGAATGCAACCAGCTTTTTCTAACCAACGACTCGTGCAGGGCTCCGAGCGGCCAGAACTTTTGTCACAATGAATACAGTACGTTTTTGGCGACGGCGATGAGGAGGGAATTGTGCCGATAGCTTTGAAGGAATGCGCTGCTAACAGATCAGACGTGTCGGGTTTCTGCTCGCGGCAGGCCTGCCCCCTTGCCAACTCGAGATATGCGACGGTCCGCGCCAACCCCGAGAGTACGTCTTTACCCTTCCTCCCCAAATCGACCCCTTTCGATATTTGCTGCGAGCTGCTCTGGCGCTGACATATACTAACAACGGGATAGCTGGCCGTCTCTACCTCTACATGAAGACCGTGGAGCGTGCCCACCTGCCGTCGAAGCTGTGGGAGCGCATCCGCCTGTCGCAAAACTACGCCGAAGCCCTGCAACAGATTGACGACCGGCTGATCTACTGGCCCAAGTTCCTCATCCACAAGTGCAAGCAGCGCCTGACGCGCCTGACGCAAGTTGCGATCCGCATGCGCAAGATTGCCCGCGAGGAAGAGCGTCTCGGCGAGCGCACGGTTGCCAAGCTGGCGCCCAAGATCCGCCGCCGCGAGCAGACGCGCGAGCGCAAGGCCGAGGCGGCGGCGCAGCTGGAGAAGACGATTGAGCGCGAGCTGCTGCAGCGTCTGCGCTCGGGCACCTACGGCCACGAGCCGCTCAACGTCAGCGAGGGCATCTGGAAGAAGGTGCTGTCGGCCATGGAGCACGAGGACGGCGCGACGCGTGACAAGGACATGGACAAGGGCATCGAGGAGGAGGACGAGGACAATGATGACGACGAGGAGGAGGACGAGGAGGAGGAGGAGACAGAGCGCGTCAAGGCCGGCAGCGCAAAGAAGGCAGCACGGCAGGCGCAGCTGGCGGGCAGCGACGACGAGGTCGAGGACGGCTCGGATGTCGACGTTGAGTACGTCAGCGACCTTGACGAGAGCGACGAGGAGATTGGCGACATTGAGGACTGGCTGGGCGAGGGCTCTGTGGACGACGATGAGGACGACGACGACGAGGATGACGATGAGGATGACGACTCGGAGGAGGACGACTCGGAAGAGGACGACTCGGACGACGGTAAGGCCAAGCGCAAGAAGAAGATGGCCGGCGACAAGAGAAAGCGCGGCCGCGTCACTCGCATCAAGCCGCAAAAGAAGGCCGCGACCAAGAAGGAGAAGATGAAGATGCTCGTCGAGTACCCTGCGCAGCGCAAGCAGGCCAATGCCGACAAGTCGCTCGCCTTTTAAACGGCGTATCAAGGATTGCTGTCCACGATTTGCCATGTCGGGCGATCGTTTCTTTGTTTTGTGTCCCCTTTTCTTCATTTCTTGGCTGTCATTTTTGTGTTTCTTTTTTTTCTTTTTCTTTTTTTTTTCCTGTCACTCTGGATTCCCTTGTTACTTCTTTTTTTATTGTTATCAGACTCATTGCGGCGTTTCCATTTTGTTGTTCATTGGCCTCCCAAAAAGTTTCATTTTATGAACACTCTGCATTTAATCGTATTTTCATTATTTCATTTGACCTGCATTCTTACACAGCGTCTTCATCAGCGCGCATATTCCATTCCTGTCGCATTATCCTGCAGCACACTCTCCATCCTTGGCAATGCATGCACACCTACCTAGGTAGGTAGGCGGGGTCGTATCTGCAGCATCCATGGCAATATGCTGGGCGTAGTCAGATATGTGCAGATTTGCTTCTTGAGCGCAAGCGCATCAAGAGATTTTCCCTGTCGGACTCTCTTCCACAAACATCAAGAATTCCCTCCCAGCAGCACTGCAGCACTGCAGCCAGCTATGCGGCTCATCAAACTCACGACACGACGCTTTGTGGAGGTTCCCAATTGCGAGGGTGTCAAATATGCCATCCTGTCTCACACCTGGGGCGACAACGAGCCGACGTACCAGGACTTCCACAAGAAGAGGGACGCCGTGCTCAATACGCCCAAGCTGCGCGGCTTGATCGAGACGGCGCTCAAGGAGTCTGGACCCAACCGGGTCGACTATGTCTGGGCCGACACGGTATGCATCGACAAGACCAGCAGCGCAGAGCTGCAAGAGGCCATCAACTCCATGTTCAAGTGGTACGAGAGCGCCCAGGTGTGCTATGCCTATCTCGTCGATGTCAACCTCGACACCACGGGCAACGCCACGCCCAGTTATAGCAAGCAAAATGTGGCCATTGCCGACGCCATTGCCAAGAGCCGCTGGTTCACGCGCGGCTGGACGTTGCAGGAGCTCATCGCGCCAAAGCTCGTGCTGTTCTACGATGTCCACTGGCGCGTGCTTGGCCACATCAAGCGCAACCTCAAGGTGCTCTCCGAAATCAACTTTGACCTCTTCTTCCACAAGCCCTCGCCGTACGACCTCTCGCGTGTTGTGCAGCAGGCCACTGGCCTCCCCCTCGAGGTGCTGGATGGCAAGCCTCTCAAGGACTTTTCGGTTGCGCAGCGCATGAGCTGGGCGTCCCGCCGCGAGACAACGCGTGTCGAGGACCTGGCCTACAGCCTGCTCGGTATCTTTGGCGTCAGCATGCCCATGCTCTACGGCGAGGGCACCGATGCCTTTGTGCGCCTGCAGGAGGAGATTATGAAGCACTCGCCCGACCACTCCATCTTTGCACACGGCTACACGCCGCTGCCGTGCTACAAGGACATGGCGAAGAAGAGCCCGCGGATCTTGCTGCCATCCGACTACGAGGGCTGTTCGACCGTCGAGAGGCCCCGGCTGCCGCTGCACGAGTTTGCGGCGCCGTCCATGGAACACTTCACACCGACCAACAAGGGCCTGCTCATTGAGCTCGAGATCAGGACATTCCCCGACTTCCCGGGCATGATCATGGCTCTACTAGAGAGCTGTGTATTATCCAGCAATCACAGCGGCAGCAGTGACTCCAAGAACGGCGAGGCCAAGACCGACACAGAAAAGGCCAAGGACGACAAGATCCTGTCACTGGTTCTCAGCGAGGTCCTGCCGCTGCCAGCAGCAGTCAAAGCCCCGACAACGTGCCTTGCCTTCCGCACGCCGGGTCTTCCCATCATTGCGCTGCCCCGAGCCACCTTCTCCCAGACCTACAATCCCACCTACCGACAGCTCTACATCACCAGCAATGCCGACGACCTGCCGCGCGAGGACCATCCGACGTACTCGGCCGCGCTGAGAATGCAGCTCAAGCGGGTCAATGTCGATTTCGTCGTCTCCGAGATCTACCCACCGCCGCGGACGCAGTACAGCCACAGCGTGCCCCGGCCCGACAAGGAGAATGTGTCTTTCTATGAGCACAACAACGAGATTAACTTTAATGGCGTCCCGCTTGTCTCGGCCAATGCTACGCGCCGTGTCGACTTTTATCTGTGGTCGCGCAAGGAGAACGCTGGCCTTTTACTGCAGTTCGAGGTCCACCACAACGCAAAGCGCAAGCCCACAGAGATCACCTGCAAAGTAGCCGTCACTACCGGCCAGAACAAGCCGCTGCTCCTCATGCTCCTGTGCAACGAGTCTCTGCCGTTTGTCCCTGACGAGCCCATGCGCATCACTGTCGAAAACAAAACAGACGCGTCCAGAAAGTTTGCCGACATTGTCGTGGGTGGTCAAGAGTACACTCTGAAACTGCAAGCAGAAGGCAACAACGATCTCGAAATACGTCTCTCGCCAAAGAACGAAGCCTCATCGGAGTAGAGGTGAAAAGCCTGTGTGGGGAGTCATCATGCTGGCCCACGCTGGTCGGGCAGCCAATACGTTCTTTTTTTTTCATGTTCATATGCCTCTTTCAAATAAAAATTCAAACTTTCTCACCTTATCCATTCGTCAAACTCGTTATAAAATGCCGTTCATCACACATGTCTCCTAGTCTCAGCTTGCCAGCCAGCGTAGTGCAGACGACAACACCGGACATCAGCGTTTCCCAGTGGGCACCCAGACGTCCAGTCCATTACAACATTGCATCCTTGCATCCAAGCCCGTTCACGATCATCTGAACATGAATATTTCCAAGACCCTCACATGTTTTTCATTCTGCATTACGAAAGGCCCCCTCCCCCATGAGCTCTCATCGACTGCAAGCCACGTCGGGCATGAGAATCAAAACGAGGTCATCTCGCGTTTCGACCCTCATGTCCCCGTGGTCACCTGCTACAAACGGTTGACCCCGGTCAGAGCAGAATATGGCTTACCGGCCGCAAGGCGGTTGCAAGGCGGTTGCAATATTGCAATATAGAAGGAAAAAGGGGGAGGGGGCTGACCGTCTTGAAACTTGGTATTGGTGGTGTGTCTGCTCCAGTGCATGCGTTACGATGGAGGAGGTCGGCAAGGCTACCACACAAGCTGCCACACAAAATACGAGAGCCGGGGCATCTCTTTTTGAAACCGTTTTTCCCTCTCCCCCCTTCTCCTCGGCTCACTCCTCGTTTTTGATTCTCGGCCTCGTTTCATTGCTTGCCCATGCATACCTATTGTAGCGCTTATATATTTTTCTCTTGGGCATCCAGCCATCCACACCCACCTGCACGCCCCTGGACGACCCTGCACGACCCTGCACGACTCTGCATCAGCCTGGTCCTCTCATGGAAGGCAACCTACCCACAGAGGCTGATTACCGAGGCAGAAAAAGCAGGTTTACAGACTGCGCAAGCTGCTCGTCTTTTGCATGAACTGCGCAAGTTAAAAATGAATTATAAACATTTAAAAAAAAATATTGCCAACGTCAAGTAGGAGGGGGGAATGGACAGGCAGCCAAGTGGCTCGTGCGGCCGTGCGGGGGTCTGGCTTCTCATCTCTCTCTCTCATTCTTTGGAAGACTGAGAGGAATATCTCGATGGGTAAAAGCACGACCCAAACTACGAGAGAGAATGGATACGAAACAAACGATGAATGCTACCTACAGAGTATGGAGCTTTGGCTCCATCGATATCCCCTCTTGATGAATAGATACTAAAAAAAAAAATACTACCCCTGAAATTCCATGTCAACCAAACGATTTTCTTTGTTGCCCCCGTCTCGCCGTCGATCGCGCGGCTCTAGACCATGGGGTCCTTCCATGTCAGGCTAGGAAGGAATAGGGCAAAAGATGCCAAGACTTCTCACAAATTTTTTTTGCCTGACCTTTTTTTTTAAAAAAAAAAAAGCAACGAAGATCGGTGGCGATGCGACATGAAAATCTCTTTTTGTTGTTACAACGTCTGTGCTTTTTTTTTATAGCTAGCTGCCAAGACATCTTGTCTATACGCCCTCTGTAGTCTCCGTATATACTTTTGTAGATGGATTCAGCAAAGAATGTACGTAATACAAAAAGCTGGAAAGATGTCCAAGCGCACTCTGCGGGGCGACGAACACGGAGAAATAGAGGGGGTGAAGAGAGACCAAGGGATGGACGGGGTATGGAGTCGTTATGGAGTCAAAAGCGGACGAGAAACTGGGGATAATATCGACGAGAGATATTCCGTTGCCTCTTGTTGTTGCTGCGAGAGGGTGAGTCGTCGAGGGATGTCTCATCTCGCGACCGTGCATCTCACCGTTGTGGATGCTTGTCCAGGTTTACGTTACGACAGTCCAGAGTATCGCCACAAAATACCATGGTAGGCATGGAATGTTGATGAAATTATGCACGGGTAGTTCGGGTTTGGGGATGTAAGAGAAAGCCCGGGCCATTGCTGGTAGGAGTAGTGTTGATGTAAAATGCAAAAAAAAAAAAAAAGTAGGTGTGCCACGGACTCGTTAAAAAAGTACTGGATAAAATAAGAGAGATAAAAAAAACTTTTAGGATGGGTGGTACAACCCTTATCCTCCAATGAATGAACCCAGTGGCTCAACGATATCTGCATGGGGGGGCGCAAAACAAAAAAGTACTGCCTCGTTGGCGCCGTGATGAAAAATATCAACGGGCTGGCGGTTGAAAACCAGGAACAACGCAAGGACGAATGAAATCGCCACTCTGGTAGCATAATACTTCGTACATGTAAGATATACAAGGGTCGACAAGGGTCGACAACGCCACCAGTGGAACCATTTTCATGCCGTTATTCTCCATAGGTACCCTCCAAAACGAACCCAGTTTTCAAACATTCCCATGGGGGGTTTTATGCAGAAAAGGAAAGAGGATGGGGTACGTGATATCTTGCGACGACATAGGCAGTTGTACGCGAAATTCGAGTAGGTGGAAAGACTAGGCAGGCGACTCGCTGTCTGTCGGTCTTCCCTGGCTAGGATTGTGCGTAATTCTCAACGGGATGCATCACAACCTGCAGATTGCACCAAAGATTTTCAAAGCCTTCAATGTATAGGTAGGTTGCTCGCATTACGCCGGGGTGATCTCCGTCTCCGGGGCATGTCCGTGGACAGAAAAGGGCCGACAAGGCCGAACAAGGCTGCGGGACTCTTGACTGGAAAAACAAAGAGTCCATGGAACAGAAGGCAAAAATTCAGGCAAGATTTTTTTTTTTTTGAAAAAAAAAGGCTGCCCTAGATACCCTTGGAAAATATTTAACCGATCGGCAAAATGAACAAAAACCACAACAACAGCCAAAAAAAAGAAAAAAACCGGAACACAAAAAGAAGCATAAACTAGTACCCGCCATTGATGACGGGCCGACACAATAATAAGGCCGTACACGTATTCGCCTATTCGTTTACCCTTTTTTTTTTCTGGTTGATGCTTTGAGCTACTCCTTTTGGCATCTCCGTCCATGGACATCCCACGTCGCTACGCTCCCATCAGGGACCCATCTCGTTGTCCTTTGACATTTTGGTATTCTTAACTTTCCCCATGGAGATAGTGGGTGGTGGCGGAGATGGGACCACCCAGGAGGCAAAAGTGATGATGGCGTCGATGTTGGTTACAAAAACAAATAAAAAGGTCCACAAAGGACAGTGGCAGACAGACAGAAAAGCCACCAACATGTAAATCTCCAAAGAAAACGGAGGACGAGAAGGGATGCCGTTTTATCAACTCGGAGATGTTTCGTTTGAGAGAAAATGTACAAGGCTGGCTTTGTACCTACCCTCTCGAGAAGCCTTTTTAGAAGAGGTTGTTTGGTCACCGGTCGGACAAGACGATGACTGTCCGCCGCCACCCCTGACCGGTGTCTGAACATCCTCCCCGGCGCCGTCGTAAAGGTGGTCGGAGGAGGGGGGAAGGCGGGGTGACTGCCTAAAAATACTTTCAAAAATAAAGCGCACGGACCTTGACCTGCCAGACTCGAGAGGCAGGCCTGGGGCATCGGGGGGAGGGCCATGGCCTGGGATATGAGCCTGTATTCGTGTTGGCAACTCCCCATGCTTTCGGAAATAGTAGTTCCTAGCCTCGTTTCCCTCCTCGCAGGGCATCCCGTACTTCTTTCCTATCTGGCGTCTATTTTCTTCAGTAGGCTGTAAAAAAAAGGACCTCCAGATGGTCAGCTTATCTCAGCCATAAGTAGATAACTGCTGCCTTGTTAATATATGTGTGTGTGGCCAACGCTTATCTTCCCACGCTCACCGTTCTTGCCCTTCTTCCCCAGAAAAACCCCCTTGATGTTTGGTTCTTGGGGGAGTCTGTGGCTTGAATGATAAGATGGTTCATGGCGTTGGGCTCGGCTTGTGCCAATGTTGGTGATACTGTACATGCTTGGACCTTCTGCATGCCTGGCGGATGGGTGGAGAGGTAGAGCGTGGGGAAGGACGTGAGGCGTCGCTGTTTTGCCCATCACTGGTCATAATATAATGGCTGCCACACACAAGTTTCCGACATCAATATTGGAGAGGCTTGTTTTCTTTTTCTTACTTTCTTGGGTCTTTCCCTCCGTCTGCTGGTCACGCCAAAATGTGGCGGCTATTGTCTTGGCCTGTGCCGAAGGAGGGTGTCCATGATAAGGGTGTGCAGAAGGCGGGGAATGTGATGGTGTTGGAAAGACAAGAGTCCTAGACACAAACGGTATTGAAATTTGCACAGTTTAAGAAATACAAAATGGAGTGAAAATGGCTGAGGATGGCTTAGGATGGCTGAAAATGGCTGAAGATGGCAGTGCTGAGGGTGTAGATGGCCGTTGAGCCGAGACAACGGCGTTACGAGGACCAAACTTTTGCATTGTCGGGTATCCCGGAGACCTGTCGAGTCGACACCCCTGGGGAAGGAAATGAGCAAAAAAAGAAATAAAAAACGCCAAGAGGATGCGTCAGTGTGTGGTATCTCATACATGCAACCTCGTGTAGGTAGGGTTCAACTTGATGAAACTGTATCTTATTACTTGTACACTCCGAGGCTCAAGTCACTTGATCAATGGCGCAAGGGCGCACGAAAAATAATAGACGAGCACAGGGGGAAGAGAAAAAGGAATGGGACACCCGAAGGAAAGATGCTAGACGTCATTGGAAGTCGTGTACTATGAGTCTCGTAGGAGTATCGTCAAGGTTTTGTCACACCAACAGTTAAAGACTTACTTTTTGGTGTGACGTCGTCCAGTGCGTAATCAAGGGGGAAGAGGGTTGACAAATGATACGGAGCACGGCATTATCAGAAAGTCGGTAGGAAGAGAAAACGCGGCAGAAGCACGGCAGAAGTGCTGCAGCAGCGCAGCAGGAGTGCAGCATGTCGCGACCACACCAATTCATTGGCCAATGAACTAGCTCCCTTCGTGCCCTCGAGAAACATGTGTGGCTTCTCCGCTTCGTCGCCGGTAAAGTGCCACTCCACCTTGGGAGCGGTCTCCTTTCAAATTCAAAAAGCTGAAGGCTGAATTTTGTATCTCACAGCGTACGTTGCAAAAAGTGGGCGCCGCATGATCCGATCATTTGTTCTCATATTTCTCTATTTCTCTTCTTTTTTTTCTTTCGCGTCCATTTGTCCATTTGTGGTTCTCCGCGCTCCCGGCAACCAGCTGCAGGGTGCACAATGACGTTGATGGTTGATCCGCCGATGCCTTTTCCCCTCTTTTTTTCTACTGCTCATCTTCCAACGTTTTTTTTTTCTGGGCTCCTCTTTTTGCTTCTCGTCGTCTGCATAGATCATGTGCTTATTCCTGCGTCTCGTGCCTCGCGTCCGTGCGGAGTGCATTGCAGTGGCTGCAGCCGGTCAACACTCCGTCCGCCGACGCGCCGCACACACGGGACGTGCAGAATGCAACCAAGTATGCGACCGAGTTGCAGGTAATTGCAGGGAGCTGCAGAGACTTGCAGCGTGCTGCAATGGACTGCAGGAAGCTTGTGACTTTTGACAGCCACGGCGTACCAATCGTGTAATCCCTTCCTCTATCTCCCCACCGTCACCGTTTTCACGGTTGTTTTCTGCCGGTATCATGATATCTCTTTGCCATGTAAATATACCCACATCTCGTCATCGTGCTTTTCTTTTTTTCTTTTTCCCTTTTTTTTTCTTTTTCTACTGCACGAAACTCGAGCCCATTGGGAATACTACCTCTACACGAAGTGCACACGCTGAACATCAGGGTGTCGCTCGTGACCCTTTTGTTTTCGCGGGGCTTGGTATTTTCTCGATGTTTCAAACCCATACATGCACACACTCGCGCACGCGAGCGCGCACACACACACACACACAAACACACAAATTGTGACGCCCGCTTGAATGTCCTCCATTCGATGCCTGTTCTCTTATCGAGCTCTCCTCGCCCGACCTTCCCCTCCTTTAGCAGTTCACCGTCTTTTTCCAAAGCCTGCAGTGTAAACACCACACCACACACTAACACACCCCCACCGTGGCACTCTTCATGCATTGTGGTTGGCTGCCCGTGCAAATCACACTGCCTGCCGTACAAAGTATGATACCTGCATACCGGTACACGGAGAATAAAGCAAGTGCCAAGGCCGAAATATTGAAAAAAAAACCTAAAATAAAAACAATAAATGTATGAGTAGGATGAGCGCAGTTTAATGCTTCTTTATTGACTCCTTTATCTTTGCTTCTTTCATATGTAAGCCTTTGCGGACCAGATTAGCGATTCTTTTCAAAATCCCATGGTTGTCGTTGCTGGGCGTAGAATGGTCCATTGTGGCGTGTCAATAACAAAAAAAAAAAAGACAAACATACGCAGTATCTTACATGTTACGCGAGTGGTGCCACAAAAGTAGGTACCTCTTCAATGTACCACTTTTTTGTAAGCTGCGTGTCAGTCTAGCCTCTTCGAGCCGCAGAGGACTGACACAAGGCTGCCGGGACGTGGGCTGATTGGGAGCTAGATAGCGCTCCTATTGGCCAATCGATTAGCTACTGACCCAATTTTACGGCTGCCAAACGGAGCGACGCTATTTTCGGTGACAATAAAAGCGGGTCGTATCTAGTACCGATCACTCTATTTTTGCAGCGGAGTACATTGGTGCATTGTAGAAAAGATACAGGTACAAAGTACCCAAGAAAGAAAATGGCAGTCGATGCCTTTTTTTTGGTCCTCGTCTTGTCATGATTTCTGCTTTGTGCTTTGTCCTATGCAAAGTGCTCAAATGAAACCAATGGGGAGAGAGAAGGTTTCAAGACGGCCCCAGATCGACAAGACGCGGAGGCGGGGAAGCTTTCAAGGTGCTGGGCGGTGTGTTTTGAAAGGGAGAGGGGGATGGGAGAGAAAGACCTTTCAAAAGCTTTGAAGCTACCAATGTGAGACAGGCGAGCAAGAGACATGGGGAGGACAAGGCGAATATAGCGGCATCCTGTACGGCGATGATTCCGATGTCGCTTAATGGAGGAACGAAAGTGCCCCGGATAATTCTGCCTTGTCGTTGATTTTTTTCCGTGTTTCTAAGCACGCGATGTACATGATGCAGGCAAGCATCCCCGATATTCAGCTAGAGGACATCGTCCATTCTTGTTGGTCTCTACTCAGCAACACGAGCAAATTTGGCGAGGCTCATGTTGATGGCCTCATCAAAAGCTGCAGACGGACAACTTCCGCCGACCTGTTCATCCAAAGAAGCATCGTGACATTGGGCATCGAAGCGGCACTGACAAACAATGCCGGTCTTTATTTGATTTCCCTACAACCTCTTAGTATTTTGTCGTATATGGCTTATGCATTGGTGCAGACCTACGGGTGTAGAATACTTCTCCGAGGATGTCGGCCGAGGACGATAGGACGCCCCATATACATGCCCTTTGTTTTTTTTTTTTTTTTAGCTCTTCACGAAAATGTTCATGACATCTATCTAGTCACAGGCCCGGTGGGAAACGTTTTCTGGCGCAACGTTTGTGCACCCAACCAGCCAGACGGTACAGCAAGTACATGTTTTACATGTCTCGCATCCTGTGATTGTTTCCTTTCTCGTCTTGCAGTACTACATACCCATTCACCGCTTCAAACACGAGATATATGTACGACACCATGTAGGTGATCATCTCTCTGTACGTCCTTTGTCGTCGGGAGACATTATCGTCGAACAAAAAAAAAGGTGAGCCTCTGGCGTCAAAGAATGATCCTTGGCGGTTGCCCTGATGCCCGACAAGGTACAATTTCGAGTTTATTTTGCAAAGAAAGGTTTAAACCCCGCCCAAAAAAAATAGATGATGAAACATGGCGTGTAATCCCTCCTCGAACAAGAAAACGGAGAAGTTTATTGGATCAGGTTTATTTTTTATTCGTGGTGGTTGAGTGTTGCTTTCCCCCGTGTGCGATTATGTGAGAGACCAGAGACATCCACTTTTTTTTTCGTCGAGTGCGCACAGACGATGATATGCAACGGAGGCGAGTACATGTACTTGCTACTTGTATTCTTTTTGCTGTGTGGGACGAACGTACCCAGTAAAGATACTCCGTATGCACAGAATGTACAGAATGGTATGTCGTGCGGGAGTACTCCGAAGTGGGACGAAAAGCACAAAAGAAAAGAAGGGGCCACCGTCCCGGTGCCACCCTATCAGCTCAACGCCGTGATGCACGCTCTCGATTTGTTATTTCTTTGCCGGTGTACGAGCATAGTAAGATAGGTAAGATACATGTATCTCACTTCTGTACATGAAAATAGAGACAACCAAAAGATCCCGTCAATATAATCGTCTGGAGCAGGTCACTTTTCCGCCAAAGACACAACAACAAAGCGTCACCTTTCGACCAAAAAAAAAAAATATACTCTGGTTGGCGACATAACGACTGCAACGTACAGAAGACGCGCATGTTGTACATGCATGGTACCTTGCTATTGCAAATTTGCCTGTTTCACAACGCCGCGTATTGTGCTTTTTTGAGGGGGGGTGAGGGCGTCGCTTCTGCACCGTTTCAAATACAAAGACTTCTCAGCCAAAATGTCGTCATGCAAAGGCCATTCCTCTCTGCATAACGGAGTGCACGCCAGACGCGCCATGGATTTGTTCGGAATGTCGATAGGGCATGGGCACGTCACACGACAAATGCACAAAAAGCCACATGATCTCTGGCAAAAGTATTTCTGCTGCAGAAAAGACTGAAAAAGACCATTTCTTGACACGATAGGCGTACAAAGTTTGACAACGGGGGACGCCAAATGATAAATGTAAAACGTATCAAGTATTACGAAGAGCAAACGAAGAAGCGGGAGAAGAAAAAAAAAACCTTGATAGCTTTGATAGCTCTTCGATAACCCTCTTTCGTAATACAAAACGGACTGTCCGCTGCAGGTCGCGCAGAGTTTTTCAGACTTTTTTTCTTGCTGTTCCTGCTATTTTTCTTTTTCCCCTTTCCTCTTACGGAGGGCGTGCGCATTTCCGCGCTTCGTTTCCCCTCCTCTCAGGTTTTTGTCCACCTTTTCCCTCTTATTTTTCCCCTTTCTAGACCCGACTGGCCCTTTAGCCCTGTGTATCCCTGTCGAGTCCCGGCGTCTGCGACTCTGCCGCTGGCCATTCTCGTTGGCTCACTGGCTCCCTGGGTCATTGGGTCATTGGGTCATTGGGTCACTGGTTCGCCAACCCCCCCATGCAAAGAGGGAGGGGGGGGGGCTTTGGCCTTCTAGAGCATGAACCCCTGTTCTCTGTCCCCCTTTCTCTCTTTCCCTGTCTCGCCACTACGCTGGGCAGTGGTGTTTGTCGCTTTGTTGCTTTGTCACTTTGTCGCTTTCCCAACAATCTTTTTGATCCCCTTTGACGGGCGACTGCCGAACCTCTCCTCATGGAAGGGGGGTGTGGTGCATTTTGTTGGATTGTCGGATTCTGGGCTGATTGACATGGCAAAGAAACAAGGATAAAAAGAAAAAAAAAAAAACGCCCTTGTCGCCTCCTTGGTCGTACGAGGCTGCGATGCCGGATTACCGTTTTACTCAACGTTTCTCCGTAAGATACATGAACGGTCAAGTCAATCACAAAAATACCAACGCGATTCATGTGGTGGCGAGTGCCGTGATGGAATTTACTCCGGCAGAGCCAACCAGAAAAGTAAAAGAGTACTTTTCGATCCCGACACTTTTTTTCCCTTATCCTCGTCTCTTTCCCACCTCTCTCTCTCTCTCTTTTCTCTATCTTGCGCCATCTTTTATCTTTTTGGCCCACTGAAAAGAATCAGATAGCGCGAGGCCGCGCTTGAATTTTTACGTCTTACGCTCTTGTTACGTTATCACTTGTCCCATCATAGTGTGTGCAGTGTTTTTTTTTTTTTTCGATTTTTTTTTTCTTTTTAAACTGTCCCACACGGATGCTCCGGGCGTGCGCAGGATACAGCACGGCTCTGCGCAGGTCGCAGACC
Source organism: Intubia oerlemansii (assembly GCA_020002355.1). NCBI lineage: Eukaryota > Fungi > Ascomycota > Sordariomycetes > Ophiostomatales > Ophiostomataceae > Intubia > Intubia oerlemansii. The sequence goes on along the minus strand of JAGKRZ010000111.1, from coordinate 22,491 downwards.
AAGAATGCAATGTACCTCTTCTGCAAGATTCGCCATGCAGATACCTACATGGCCCCCCCTGTCGCGCATCCGCTGTGGAGTGCTGGTGTTTTTGGGACAGGCAAAGCAATTCTTCCTCTTTTCAATCTGCCTTGTGCATTCCAGAGCTCCGTTTCCCACGACCGTAATGTCTCGCAGTTCTATTTCCAGCTGTCTCGATTGTCTCGATTGTCTTGCATGTCTCTCTTGCATGTTTTTTTCCGGTACCCAAAAAATGTCTGAAGAGGCGACCTGCAGCAAAACCGGGTTCGTTTTTTACAGTTTCTGTCGCAGATTTGTTGCATTCTGGGGCGAGATCGGCTGCGTGCGGCCACGAACCGTGTTTGGTCATGTGACGAGAGACCGTTTTGAAATGTTTTTTTTTTGTCTTTCTCTCCGCAGGTCGATCACCAACTGGGCCGGTGTGCTCGGATCTCCTGGGACCGGGTTTGTCATGTTTCTCGTCCTTTCTTTTGATTTTCTGGGACAGATTTCTAGACGAGCGAGCAAAGAATATTGAGATCAAGGACCATGGCCAGCAGTCTGCCATCCCAGCTCTGCCTCCTTGTTCCTTTCCATCTGACGCCAGTTTGTCTCAGTACGGAGTGGATGACTGCATTACCAAATCAAACGGTGAGATCTCGTATCCCCCACCGTCACCTTTTCTTATCTGGCCCTATGAGTACTCGCAGCCGGTTATGTATTTTATTACCAAGTATGACTGCCGCACCGTACCTATGCTTACTGCAGCGGCAATCTGGAAAATAAAAATAATACTCGTAGGGTCCACTGCCGACAAGGCACGGGCAGTGAATAAATGATAGGTAGATAAATAATAGATAAAATCATCGATCAATTGGCACAGCAGAGTCATGCAATTCTCCGTACCTGTTCTTCGAAGATTGGGAGGCAATCCACTATGACAACAGGCGACGACGCATCTGCGGCCCCGTCGACGTCATCGACGCGTCCAAGACATCGTCAGATTCAAGCATCATCGCATCACCATCACCAGCCTTGTTTTATCCAGAGACACACGTCGCGGTCTCGCGGGCTTCGCTTGTAGTTTTTATCACCGGTCCTTTTGTTCTGCTTGTTCTCTGGCGTTTCTCCGCACGACATCGTCCTCCATCCTGCCCTCTCTTTCTCCGTAGACTCCGCGCTCGCAACGTTCGCTTTCTTTCTTGTTATTTTCTTCTTTTTCTTCTTTTCTTGTGGCACCACGCTATGTTATGATTCTCCCCTCGATTCTATCCCTTCTTTCGCATCGCGCAAGGGGTACAACAAAGCAGTTTTTTTTTTTTTTTTATGGCGTGACAATCGTTTCCCATAAAAAAAAGAACCATACGCCGTCCACGGAGTAGGTGTCGTTGGAAAATCCAGCCAAAATATGGCTTGACAAAGGCTAATATATACACGTTGTACTTGATCGTCGCTGCAAAAGTCGCTACAAAATGGGCTTTTTGCTTGCCTCCAGAACACGCTAAGCTCTGCCCATCGGCCACCAGCGCCAGGCAAATGCGAACCAATACTAGACGGCGCCGGTCTAGGTCGGTCCAGCGTTCTTAGCGCCCCGCTCAGTCGCGTCTCGCCTCCTGCGCTCCTCTTCCTCCTTCCCCCTCCTGCTCTTTTGGTGTCCCTTGCGCCTTCCCATTCTGCCATCGAGCGCTCCGTCGTAGCTTTGTACCATTTTGCATGTACCCCGTAAGATACTTATCTCACCCATGTACCGTTTTGACAGATCAGATAGGATGTCGATGCTGTGATGCTTGTTTGTTGTTCTGTTTACGGCGACGGTTATCTCTGGCATTTTGAAATCCAAGCAGACTGTCTCTGTTCCCCAGTTGTCTCGTGTCTGTTTTGCGTGTGTGTCTCTCGTGTCTCGCGTGTCTCGTGCTGGTATACATTATGTATACATTTTGTATACATTTGCAGTCTCTTTTCATCGTTCAGCGCAGTTCTCATACTGCAAGATTTGGTGTCTCACCCGTCTCAAACTGATTCAATTCAATGAGATGCATTCCAGACAACCCCGAATCTGCTGAGAGCGTCCACTTTCTACCCTTTTCTGCTCCGTCAAGCAGTCCTTCTACCACAAAGAATGCGGGCGACTCGGCAAAACTGTCTCCGAGGGTGTCCGATCACTCCCCAAAACGGCGACTCTGTCCACAAACGGAGTGGTTTTTGGCACCTTCCGTAAAACTCAAAAGTGAAAAAAAAAGATAGCGCTAACGCTCCTTCCCACTCACACGCCCTCCCTCTGCACACGCCCCCCTTGTCGCTCTTTCCTTAAAGTATTTTACTGTTCCTTCTCTTTCCGCCGCAGCAAGGACCAGTTTTTTCCTCGTCATCGATTCAAAACCATCGTGTTGCCCTCTTCTTCTTCTCCTCCTCCGCCTTCCATCACGCATTCTATTTCTCCCCTTCCTTCCCCCTCCTCACCTCACCCTCGTGATCACTCATCCCTCGCCCTCTTCTTCTCTCCTCTTCTCTCTTCTCCATTCTTCGACCGGGTAAAATTCTTTGTTTATATCCCTTGCCAGCACTTCTCGTGACCCGTCGATCTTCTTCTTCATCTTCGACTTTTATCGTCACATTTTTTTCCCGCTTCTTATTTTTTTGGATATCAACATTTCGACAACGTTTATATTATATCGAGTCCGTCCTCCGTTGTCGCTGGCGACATTTTGCAAAGAATCACAAGTTTTGCTCCGGTTGCTGGAATATTGCCCGGAACAGAAACTTGCTTCTCTTTGCCGTCGAGGTGCGTCTTCAACCACAACAAACAATTCAATCAATTCAAACAATTCAAAAATCCTCGACTAACAGGACTTGTTTCTTGCAGGCCTTTTCTTTCAACGACACCACAGCACCCTCCCCATTGGAGAGTATGCCGTACACGCCTCCTTCCCGTTCGCCTTCCTCCTCCACCACCTCTTCGCCCGTCTCGAGTCGGCGGTCTTCTTTCAATGTCCCGCGGACAGAATCTTCTCCCTCTCTCCCGACGGCTGCCGCACGCACGGCACTGCCCCGGTCGGCGTCCTACATAACACGCCACCGCCGCTCGCAGTCCGTCGTGCCCCCAACGCAGGTGGCCCCCGTCTCGGCCATCTCCCCCACCTCCCTCGACTCTCTCGTTGCCAACGACTTCAAGATGATGCCTGTTTCCGCACACTCGTACGATGACCACAGCAGCGTCCGCCAATCGCCACCTCCGATCACCGGTGACCGCCCTGGTATGCCTTCGGGCGCAGTCATCTCCCCTCCCGACTCGCCGCCGTCGAGCGACGACGAGGGAGCCAGCATCGAGCCCCGCGGACGCCGCACCATCGCCAATGGCAGCATCGACAGCATGTCGGACCTGAAGCAGCTCCACAATGCCATTCGCCACCTTCCCAAGCAGCGCCGGGCGAGCTCGCCCGAGCCCACACCGGCCGCACCGGCATTAGCGTCGGCAGCAGCATCCAGTGCCAGCCGCCGCATCTCGCACATGCGCTCCGCCACCGAGCCCAACGTTCCCGCTACCCCTTCCTCCGAGTCGACACCAGCAGGCTCCGACGACGAGATGGAGCGCAAGCCGGCCATGGTCCGCAAGAAGTCGGGCGAGCTCGTCCGCCCTGCTCTGCGTGCCAGCTCCCGCCGCCGCCCGTCCAGCATGCCCGGCACGCCCACCTTTTCCAAGGTTGTCCACTTTGACTCGCACCTCGAGCACGTCCGCCACTTCTTGCAGGTCGACCGCCCCCTTGCCGTCAGCGCTGGCTCTTCTCCTGTCGAGGCCTACGACAGCGAGGCCGAGTACCCCTTCAACAGCAGCAGCAGCAACAACAACTTCTCGACACCGTCGTCTTCGCACAACGCCTCGCCTGGCTGGGAAATTGTCCTGACAAAGTTCCCTGTCGACACGCCGGCCCGCAAGGCCCAGCCTGTCCGCCTCGAGCGCGTCTGGCTCTCGCCCGACAACAGCTCGCTCCACGGCTCGGTGGCCGTCGCCAACCTGGCCTTTGCCAAGTCGGTTGTCTGCCGCTTCACCCTCGACTACTGGAAGACCATCTCCGAGGTCGCGGCCGAGTACAGCGCGTCTATTGTGCCGCGCACGACGCCCGAGGGCGAGGACCGCTTCACCTTCTCGATCAAGCTGTCTGACCTGGCCAACCTCGCCTCCAAGACCATGTACTTTGCCATCCGCTACAACGTCGACGGCCACGAGTACTGGGACAACAACAACGGCGGCAACTTCCAGATTGACTTCAAGAAGAAGCCCGCCAGCGCTGCCAACGCCACCGGCTTTGGTCTGCTCAACAGCCCTCTGCCCCGCAGCCACCGCCGCTCGAGCCCCTCTGTCTCGTCGATTGAGGACAGCAAGTCGGCCGTCTACGAGCCTGTCCTGCGCCTCAAGACGTCGCAGTCGGCCATCTCTCTGCCCAGCGACAACCTGGCCAGCCGCGTTGCTAACCCCAGCGGCCAGGCCTTTGCCAACCGCTACGACTTTGGCGCCTCGCTCTCGGCTGCTATGCAGGCTGCCAAGGACGGCATGGCGCCCAAGAAGAAGACCCAGCAGAAGCGCGAGGCTGGTCTGTACATGAAGTCGGGCCGCAGCTTTGCCAGCAGCAGCAGCCCCAAGCCGGCCGAGGCCGAGAGCGCTGCTCCTGAGACGAAGAACAGCAACGTCAGCATCGCTGTGAGCAGCCTGGACCGTGATGCACGCACGATCCTGTCCGACGCGGGCGTCCTTACTTCCGGCAGCATTGCCTCCCAGTCCTACGAAGAGATTGTCAGCAAATACTGCTTTGTACGTACCAGCTCCGACAAGCATGTGCTCAAGCGCGCTCAAAACTAACAATTTTTACCAGTATGTGCCCAAGCCTGCTGCGCCCGCTACCAAGAGCGCACCCGCTACTACTGCCACGGCTGCCACTGCTGCCACGGCTGCTACTGCTGCTTCTGCTGCTGCATCCCAGCGCCACACTACCAGCGCTATCCGCGGCGAGCTTGTCACGCAGCCAGCGCCAGAGGAGCTCAGCCCCATCTCGACGGCAACGATTTCGTCTGCCGAAGGCAGCCCCATGGAGATGCCCCGTCTGTACCGCAACGGCGACAACCACATACGCTGGTACGACGTGCCCAGCCGGGAGTCGAGCTCCTCTTCGATTCAGAGCTACGGATCGATCACCGCGACGCCCGTTCCTCCCGAAGCTCCAGCTGTTGCAGCATCCCGCCATGGCCTCTCCTTTGCCATTGCTGACGACGAGGCTGCGAGCAGCTTGACCAACAGCGCGTCTGGCTCGCCTGCGTCACCCGCCTCGCTCATCGGCTCCTTTTCTCCCCTGTCCGGCACTCCTCCCACCGGCATGGGCTTCTTAAAGGATCGTTTTGCCTTTGATGGCCAACCCCCCGCCATCAGAGGATAAAAGAAAGGTCTCTCTACTCTACCTTCTTATCCCGCCTTCCTCTCCATTCCTCACTCACATCCTCCGCCATATACTCAACCTCCTCTCTTAAGACTGCACATCCTATTTTCTTGGATATCAGCGCATTGTATTCTTTTTTTTTTCTTCTTCTTGACGTTTGTATTTTTTCTAGCGGCTTTTCATTCTTTTTTTTTCGCATTGTTTCTTGGGGCAAAACGGTGGTCAGGCATACACATGGGCCACCAGGGGTTTCACAAAAAAGTGTTTTTTTTTTCCAGCGTTTTTGGGAGTTTTTTTTTCTGGGGTTTATTTACTCTGTTTGGTTTATGGGCACGGTGTTATGGTTGGGCTTGTTTGGGTTTGCTCCGTTCTTCTTTCTTCTCTTATCCTATGATTTCATCCTCTTCCTATGCCTTTTCTTCCTCATCATTATTAGCAAGCATTATTATCGAGATCGCCAAAAAAACAAAACTGGCCAGCGACCGGATTACGGGAAAAAGTTACAAGTACCGAACCGGATCAAGAATATATTCTTTTAATCCCTACTCCATACTATAATAATTGTGATACATAAAGGATACAACGAAAAAGGGGGGATATTACACAAGCCGGCCAAAAAAGAAATATTGCGGGAAAACAAAAGTAAACGAGGACAAAATAGCACTGCAAACGTAGAAAAGACCAAAAACACCCACGCTGACGTAAGGAAGGGCAAAAGACGGTAATATCCAAAATATAAGACAAAACAATAACAAAAAAAAAAGATGCACGACTCAGTGGCGGATCGTTCTTGTGCTGCTACCGCCACTCTCTCCGCCATTCGTGTTGTTGGCTCGTGCATCCGATGGTCCAGGAGCGCCGAGAGACGGCCGCTCGAGTAGGTCCTGTGCGTCCCCGTTGGCGGCGACCACGTCGACGAGTGCCAGGCCGCGCGGAGGGCGGTCCATGTCCACCCACAAGTCGGTGGGCAGGTAGTCGCCCACCTCCTGGCGAAACTTGTCGCGCTCCATGGCATCGGCCGCCGCCAGGTTCGTGACGGCCTCGCGCGCCTTGCGCCAGACGGTCTGCATCCGTGTCTCCACCGCCCGCCGCCGAGCTGCTTCCAGCTGCAGCGTGCCATAGGCGTGCGCGTACCCCTCGTAGAACCTCTGGAGCTCGTCCAGATCGGCCTTGTGCTGCTCGATCGCATCGCGCTCAATCTCCCAGCGGGCGGCAAACTCTCGCTGGGCGGCCTGGTAGCCCGGCAGGCGCGTGCCCAGATCGCTCAGCACGGCAAAGGCATGGAGCGTGGCGTCCCGCGCTGCCTTGGTCTGCGAGGCATGCGCCGCCACGGCCGCGTACGCCGACTCGGCCGCCTGCAGCTCGGCCTGCATCTCGGCCACGACGGCATCCACCTCGGCGGCATCCTGCAGGACGACCTGGATCATCTCGGCACGCTCCCGAGCCGACATGGGTTCATTGCTGTTATTGTTGTCGTCGCCGCCGGCACCATCAAGATTTTGGCCCGGGCCGGTGCCGGTCTCGGGCTGCTTCATGACGCCCGACAACGACACGGGATGCTCTCCTCCTTCGTCGTTATCTTGCTGGCCGCGAGCGGCCTGGCGTCGGGCCAGGGCGACACCGCCCTCGGTGGCACGGACGGCCGTCACGCAGAGGTCAAAGTGCCGCGTCAGAGAGGCCAGGTTCTCGGCCATGATGTGCGAGTGCTGCGTCAGGGCGGCCAACAGGACCGGGTCCTTGTTGGGTCCTCCGGCCACGACCTCGAGCGGCGACGGTGCTGGCGGTGCCGACGCCATGGCCTTGTTGAGGGCGCGCAGGTCGGTATCGAAGCGCAGCAGGTCGCCGTCAAACGACGTCTGCGCCGACTGCAGATCTGTCAGGCTCTGCTTGATAGCGTTGCGCATGGACTCGACGCCGGCTTCGTCGACAAAGTCGAGCAGGTTGCGCGGGCCCATGCGCGCCGCCTCGTCGGCCGGTCGGAAGGCCGGGTCGACGGTTGTCTCGCGCAGCGTCTCCATGGTCTTTTCAAGCCGCCCATTGCTCCGATCGAGCAGCGTGATGATGCCGTCAAACTCGCGACGGCTGTCGGCATAGGCATGGCTCATGCGCCGACGAATATCCAGCAGCGTCGTTGCCTGCGCGCGCATGGACTTGCGCAAGAAGCCCGTCTGGGCATAGTCGGCCATGGCCTGCGTGTACATGTTGCGGCCCTCGGTCGCCAGCTCATTCGTCCTCAGCACCTGGCTGATCGTGCCGAGCGCGCGGCGCGCGGCCAGCAAGTGCTCGACGAGTGTCTCGACAGGAACAGACATGGCCGGGTCAGCAGGGTCAACATCGCCCGCATCGGCATCGGCATCGTCGTCATCGTCGTCATCGTCGTCGTTATCCTCGTCATTGACGTCTTTCCGTGGATCCCCATGTGACGAGTGGCCGTAGTTGTCCTCGTTTTCGTCGTCGTCTGCCTGCCCTTTGCCACGGATGTAAGCTGGCAGTCCGTTGCGCTCATGACGATAGATGGAACCAGGCCGCGACGGCATCGACGACGACGCCGCGCTTTGCGAGTCGGCCATCACAGCCCGTGACTCGACAATAGAGCAGTGAGTAAAGACACTGGAAATATACGCCCCTCCTCAGTCGGCTGGAAAGAGGCGCCTCGCTTTGGACGATGAGATCGTTCGTCGATGGTGTGCAGTCACTGGTAGTCACGTGACCGTACGGTTCGTGCTTTGTGCTTTCGGAAGGCTCTCGAGTCAGTGCCAACACGGCGATCGTCACGGCCAAAGGTGTGTGACGTGTTGATAAGTATATTTTCGTCGGGTATTTGTGTTGGTGATATAGGTGGCGATGGTCGAAATGATGGATGGGCAACTTTACAGGGCGGCTGAAGGTGTCGAGTTGATAAATGATAAAAGCATGTCGGCTCTGGGGATTGTCTTCGCAACCGCTGCTATGACTGGTCCCGGAGCTCCACTATCCGTGCTAGCGTTCGCGTTCTGGCCGCTTTTGGCCGTTTTGGTCATCAGCCTTGCGCGGATCCACTTTTACTGTCCAAGCTGCGAATGACGTCGACGCCTCTTCGTAGGGCCATCTCGGCTGCCCGAAAAACATACTTCCATGTGTTGGTAGGTAATGAGTGTTGTGTTGGACCCTTTCGGCATTGTGCTTAGTTTGTGCAAATAAGGCTCTTGTTTATAATTCACTTGAGTTTTTTTTGGATTTTTTTGATGATAAATTTTTTTTAGCTGCGTTTTTTTTATTTGATTTTTTTATTTAACTTTTTCGGCAGGAAACCCTATTACTACCTAAAATGAAACCAACTATAAACGCTAGTTGTTGGTATGCCCGGATGCTTCCCATTGGGACGATTGCACACTCTGCTGATGGGACCTGCAGGTAATTAGGTAGCTATGGGAAACTTTAGAATTTTGAACGTAAAACAACGAGTATTATCGTAGTTAAGTAGGTATGTACTTAGATAGAAAAATGGTAGTGTCAAACAGATCTTTTACAGGATCTCGCTTTCACACAGTCTTTACATCCAAGCATGGGTAGGTGGCGGCAGTCTGCCTTGCATGGTAGCCTAATGAGGCTGCATGCATCCTTTGCTCCTTTGCGTCACTGCCAACGAGATACAAAGTATATATATAAAAAGTACCTGCAGCTCTCCCTGCATATTCATGGATTTTCAACAGAAAAAGAAATCTTCTTTCAATACCTCAACAACAATTATGACTACCAACAAAGAAATCATTCTCGGTGCCCTCCTGGGCGTCCACGCCGGCGACTCTATTGGAGCGACGTACGAGTTCTCCACATGGACGGACATGCACCGAAAGTATCCCGACGGTGTACCCCGCGCCATTGTCGGCGGCGGACCTTTCCAGTGGCCCGTCGGACACGCGACCGATGACACCGACATGACGCGTGCCGTCTTGCTCGGATACAAGCAGGACAAGACAGCGTCGAGTCTTGTCATCGCCACCCATGCCGGCGCGCACATGCTCGACTGGCTGCAGGGTCGCTGGCCGGATCGGAAGCCGGGCTCGCGGCCGGCGGATATTGGCAATGCGACGCGGGCCGGTCTCGCAGCCTTCCGCCAGTCGCGCGATCCTCGCCGGGCGGGTGCCGGTGCGGGCAGTGCAGGCAACGGCAGCCTGATGCGGTGTATCCCGACGGCCCTGTTTGCCGCGTCGGAAGAGGCTCTCATCCAAGAGTCGGCGATCATCTCGGCCGTGACGCACAATGACGCCCGCTGCATCTTTGCCTGTGTCGTCTACAATGCCATTGTTCACGCCATGGTCCATGACGGCCTGTCGCCGGCGGACGCTGTCGGCAAGGGTTTGGCTCTTATTCAGCGGGAGAGCACCGTGGAGAGTGTGGTCCAGGCTTTGGCCACGGCCGACGACGACGGAAAGGCTCAGAAGACATCGACCCTGACTCTGGTTGCTGCCAAAGAGGGCCGCGATGCGGCTGTGGATGCCATTGTCAAGGCCCAAAAGGTCCGCCTTTCTGAGCTAGCACGCCTTGGACCCCGCGATGCGCCAGGTGGACGAGATGCTCTCCCCCATGGCGCTGCAGGGTTCGTTCTCGAGTCGCTGGCGGTCGGTATTATGGCTGTTCTCGACACAGAGCGAAGCTTTGAAGACATTATCATCGACGTGATCCAGTTGGGTCGCGACACAGACACCAATGGAGCCATAGCCGGCGGTCTGCTGGGAGCACGGGACGGCGTGTCTGCCATCCCGCAGGCCTGGAGAGACAAGCTGCAATTCGCGCAAGAGTTTTCGGATGTCGTTGATGAGCTCAGGGTATAATAGTAAGAAAAGAAAGAAAGCACAAGAGATGAGATATGATACTGGAAAGTCCAAAAATTCTATTCGAAGAAACAAACATTTTATAATAGCAAAGTTCCATGCTCCGAAGATCGAAGGGAAAGTAATCAAAGACAGAAAGAAAAGAAACGGCAGCCGCCTTGTAAAAAAACACATTAAGAGATTATCTTGTAGGACGATTAAAACGAAGAAAGAAAGCAATGTAAACAAGAAAAAAGAACAAATAACAAAATTTGTATAATAACCAAAGCACGAATGGCAGCGCAACCTGTCGCTTTAGAGAAGGGTTCTCAAGGACGGTCGGCATCGCTGGACTGGGGCTCGACGGGTGCTGCGTGAATGACACGACCATTCTCGAGAATGACGGAAAAGTCGGCATCACGAACGGCCTCGAGACGATGCGCAATGGTAATCACTGTGCTGTTGCGCAGTTCCTCGCGCAGAACCTCCTGGATGCGGAACGCCGTTGTCTTATCAATCGATGCGGTCGCCTCATCCAGAACCACAATGGGACTGCGCCGCAAAACGGCCCGTCCGAGTCCAATCAGCTGGCGCTGGCCCTGGCTCATATTCTTGCCGCCGCCATCTACCCGGCTCGTCAATGTAAAGTCGCCGGCTGTGTCGCTCAGTACACGACGCAGAACAAGCTCGCAGTCCTCGTCGCTGTGCTCGCCCATCGGGTCCAGGTTCTCGCGCAGCGTGCCAGGGAACAGCACGGGATCCTGCGCCACAAAGCTGATGCGTTGCCGGAGCTTGTGCTTGTTGACCGAGGCAATGTTCATCGCACCAATGTAGATACTGCCCTGGGTCGTCCCATCACTGTCAGGGAGCACCGTGCCCAAGAGGGCAAGGGCCAGCGTGCTCTTGCCGGAACCCGTGCGGCCAGTAACCGCAACCGTCGAGCCGGCGGGGATGCGCATCGTAATCTCGCGCAGGCTGGGCTCCAACTGCGGAGCATAGCGTACCGTCACATTGTCAAAGACAATGTCGTCGTTGGCCGTCGGCCATGCTGCCGGAGGGTCGACGTCGCCAACAGGCTCCTCGTCCAGATCGAGAAGCTCCGTCACACGCTCCACCGAGACAAACTGCATTTGCAGCTCGCCGTACCGACGACAAAGGACCTGTGTCGCATTGACAAAGTTGGCCGCGGCCGTCAGAACGAAGCCGACCAGGCCGCTCGACAGGCCCGTCATGAGCGCCGTCATGGTCAGCGCAAACGTCGAGACCGCCGACAGCGCATTGAAACGCCACTGCAGCCATGCCTGCAGAGACCAGTAAAAGTGGTCCATGCGCTGGAAGGCATCCGTCGTCGTGATGATGCGCTCCTGGAAGTGAGGCTGCACGCGGAACGCGCGGACGGTCGTCAGGCCCTCCAGGAGTGTGCCAAAGTTGGACATGAGCGGCGAGAGCGACACCATCTCCAGACGGCGCAGTGACTGCGAGGCCGGCAGGAACCAGAAGAAAATGATGACAAACGCAGACGTCATGAAGATGGCCATGACCAAAAAGGTCGGTGTCGCTGTGGCAATGACCAGAATCGACGACATCCAGTTGAACACAAACCAGATGCAGCGGTGGATCTGCATGGCAATGGCACCATCAATGGTGCCAATATCGGATGTGACACGGTTCATCAGGCGACCAACGGGCGTCACATCAAAGAAACGGAAGGGCGCCTTGCTGATCCGCACCATGACCTGCTGGAACACGGTCTTGCCAGAGATGTACGTGATGGCAATGAGGATGAGGTCGGGCGTCGTGCGCAGCACAAGACAGAGAATCGAAAGAATCGTAAACGCAGACAGCCACGGGTAGACGTCCTCGCGAGGCGACGGAAGGCCAAAGTTGTCGTCGATCCAGCCCGTCCAACCGGACCAGTCGGTGCCGTTCCAAGGCAGAGAGTTGGCATACGCTGCTGCCGTCTGCACGCCGTTGCCAGCATGGTCTGCATTGATGACAACCTGGGAGTTGGCCATCAGAGACGAGACGTGCCGAGCAGCAACACTCATCACGGACTCTTCACCGTAGGCCTCGCCCCAGACCTTGAGGAAGTACAGGTAGGCAATTCTGGCAAGGCGGAAGAGGACGAAATTAACAATCGAAAGCACCCACCAGTGCAGACCACCCGACTTGAGGTACCGCCAATAAACGGACAACAAGACGCCACCCTGGGCGCGGTGCTCTTCCTCGATAAACTTGTTTGTGCGCTGGGTGTTGTTGTTCTGAGTGGGAGACGCTGCGGCTGCGTCAGCAGTTTGTGTCCCACTTCCGGCGGCCGTGTTGTTGTCGCTCTCACTGCCAGATGTACTGTTGTTAATTGCAGTGGAAGCCTCGCCAGACTCGCCAGACTCTCCGAGAAACCGCCGAACCTCGTCAACCACAATCTCAGACACGATACCGTGCTCGTCGCTGACCTCGTAGATCTGGTCGGCATGGTCGACGACGAGGTCGAGTCTGTGCGTCACGAAAACAGCACGCCGGTCGCGCATCAGGCCCGAAGTCGAAAAGAGGCGCTCCATGATAGACTGGGCCGTGTTATGATCCAGGGCGGCAATGGGGTCGTCCAGAAGCAGAATGCGTGCACGGCTGTACACAGCACGAGCAAGCGCAACACGGGCCTTTTGGCCACCCGAGAGACCGATACCGTTCTCACCGACGCTCGAGAGGTCGCCACCTTCAAACTCGGCAAAGTCTGGAAGGAGGCAGCAGGCATCGACGACCTTGTTGTAGCGCTGCTCGTCGTAAGGCAGACAGAAGAGGATGTTCTCCCGAACCGTCATGCTCTGCAGCCAGGGTGTCTGAGCACAGTAGCCAACGGTTTCCTTGGGCATGATGCGCGTGCCGCCGTGCTGGTCCATCTCGCCAAGCAGGGACATGAGAAAGGCCGTCTTGCCCGTGCCGACCTTGCCGCAAATAATCGTAAGACCCGGGCCGTCGGCCGAAAAGTTGACCTTTGACAAGATGGGCTCTTCGACAGTGGGCCAGGCAAAGGAGGCATCGTCCATGGACATGGTGATGGGCCCTGGCGGCCGGATAATGCCGTTTACGAGCGGGCCATCGTCGGTCTTTTTCAGGACGTCGCCGCCCGTCTCGCTGTCGTCCTTGTTGGGCTCGGCCATGAAGGCCTCAATGCGGCGCATGGCCACGTTGGCGTTGAGGAGAACGGTGATGAGGTCCGGAAGCTCACGCAGACTCTGCTCGAGAAGGTTGAAGAGGTTGAGGGCCGGGAAGGCAACATCGATCGTAAGAGGGCGCTTCTCAATGACAGTGTAGGCGTAGAAAGCCGTGACGATGAAAAAGTAAGCCGCACATTGGTTGATAACGAAAATGACCTTTTGGATGACGTTGGTGATCATGCGGTACCACAGCTCCTTGTTGCGGGCCGTGAGAATGTTTGCGAGCCACTTGTCTTGCCAGTCATACCAGCGAAGATGGCGGATGGCTTCGATAAACTGGGAGGTCACCTGCAGCTTGACGTCCGTGACAGCACGGCGTGCCATCTCCCAGCGAACCAAGACCCGAACAACAAAGACATCGAGAATCTGCGCAACAATCAGGACCAAGATGCCAATCAGCGAGGCAGGGCCGAGCATCTTCCAGAGCAAGAAGACGGAGAGGAAAAAGTTGAGCGGCTTGGTAAACAGGGTGGAGAACTCCCAGAAGCGCTGAGCCACCTCGTAGACATCGTTGCGCATAAGGTTGAGGATCTTTCCGGTGGATGCCGGTGCCATGCCGCTGGCAACGCTGTCGGCGATGTCGGCCATACCGCCACCTGCTCGAACAGCGCCGCCGCCTCCGGCAACACGCGCACCACCGCCACCGCCGCCAGCGCGGGCCGTGAGGATCGTGGGTTTGGGAGCGGCCGAGCTACGTCTGCGAGTTGCCGACTTTTTCTTGCTGCCGCCGGTCGTGATTCCGGGGAATGTAAAGACCTTGCGCCGGAGCGTCTTTTCGTAGATCATGGTGATGAGCTCACCTCGTGACCGTTCGTAGCACCGACGCGTGTACCACAGAGAAAAGATGCCGACCTGGGCGCGGACAAGGTTGGTGACGCAAATGAGGAATGCATAAATGGAGGCCACGCGGACATCGGCGCGGGATCCTTCCATGGCGGCCAGCAGCTGCTTCAAGAGGACAATGGGTACCATAGACAGCACAGAGTCCGAGATGCCGAGGAAGGAGGTGATAAAGAGATCCGGGCCATTGACAGAAACAACGCGGGCGGTGACGGAGCCCTTGACATCGTGAAAGAGGCGGTAGAGGCGAGCATGCTGGAACTGGAAAGGCAGGATCCAGACGTCGCCGTCTTCGAGTCGCCGGGAGGCACCAAGACCAATGATGGGCGACATCCAATTAACGGTCATCCACTGGTACAGGTTGAGGTTGTCCTCCGGGCTGCGGTGCGCCGACGAGGGAGTCTCAAAGGGCGCAGCAATGCGGTCGTTCTCGGGGCCATTTCCGAGGCGTGGGTCGCGCATGGGCATGACCATCATGATGGCCATGGAAAGACACGTCACGCTGGTCTCGGCGAGCCACGTGAGGTAGTGCGGGTAGGACGACAGCTCGGGAACACCAAAGAGGAGCGCAATCTGCACAGTGAACGTAGCCGAATGAATCACAAAGACGGAAGCGGGGAACGCCCGCGGGCGGTCAATGGCGAGAAGCAGGGAAACGATGACCTGGCAGAGTTAGCGAGGGGAAGACACAAGTTTTGCCAAGATCGGACAGCATCTCTATATTCACACAAGGGACAACGGGTGTCAGGTAGAGCGGGCCGAGGCCGGCAGCAAAGGTCAGGATGAGGCTCGACACGACGCCGGCGACGGAGAGAACAAAGAGGCTGAGAGACATGAGGTGCGAGGTTGGGATGTTGAGTGAGGCCAGCCGCCCTTCTATGGTGACTGGCCGGGCATCAACAACGCTTCCTCGGCGGTCGAAGCCGCGAACCGTGCTGGTCTCGCTGTCGTTGCCGTCATCATCGCCGTTGTCGGCGCCGGCGTCCGTGTCGATCGGCATGTCGATCGGCATGTCGACGACGGCACTGCCGACTTCGGCAGCGCCCGCGTCGCCGACACGCGGAGGCAGAGGCAGCTGGCCATTTTTCAGCATCAGCTCATTCTCCTCCGAGGCAAACTCGCGCAGCCAAAACGGCCGGCGACGCCATAATGGGCGCAGGGCGTAGCGGCCGATGAAGAGGAGCAGCGAGATCCAGACCGGCAGGTAGGCTATGATGCCGGCGCAGCCAGGACCAAACGTGGCCGTTTCCGGAATCTGAAGCGCGGTGTTAGCAGATCGCATGTCGATGATGAGTGGTGTTGTTGCCCAGCCTGTGGATGAGGCTCACTTACCCAAACATTCTTGCAGCAAGAATAACAGGGCCAAATGTGGTCCAGCCAGCCAGAGGCGGGAGAGGACAAGGACAACATGGTCCTTAAGGGGGGAAGGCGCGATGGGGGAAGAGTCCCGCGCCTTATCACAGAAAGAAGGTGCTATCCAAGAAATGAGCCAAAAAGGGAAAGAGTTGCGGTAGGAAGCGACCCCGAGTGATAAGTCAGGAAGGCGCGCTTGAGTCGTCAAATTGAGAAGTAAGAGCCGCAAGTGACAATGACAAAAAACGGAGGCGGGTCATGAGCTGGGGACAATAACAACAAGCAGGGGAGGTGCGACTGAGCTCGTGGGTATCGGCCATGGAAAGCTTCTCCTAGCCACAATATAAAATGTGCAGGATGCGCTTTAAGAAAAAATAGGAGATGAGATGTTGATGATGTTTTTTACTTGTTACTTTCGCAACAACACACAGAAAAAATAAAAATAAAAAAATAAAAAAACTACGCGTGAGGATGGAAGAGCTTCCGATGGTGAAAACCTAGTTAGCTCTTGTAGTGACGCTTAGTCAGAAAGAAATTAGGTATTCAAGCAGCAAAATTGGATGGCGCAGTACTTCCCGGACCGAAACCGGCCAATAAGGTACCTAGGTACATGGAGCGAGCCGTGTTAGCTGGGATCGGAGCTTTATTTCTTAGCCTTCCATAGGTATTTCGATGACTACCCCGGCTGGGGCATAACGGCATCAAGGCATCACGCAATAGCTCCAGTGCGTCGCGCCTGATGGCTTTTTCTGTAGTCGTGTTGCGGAGTCCTGTCCTACCTACAGGACCTGCAGGACAAGTCCTCGAGGTTTCCCGACTGCAGGTATTTTTGTATCTAGCCATCCTTCCGTCATCCTGCAAACTTTTTTGAACAACTGATATCTATTGAATAACACGAAAACTAAATATGTTTGACCGAGAAAATAAAATAACGCCTACTCCCAACAGCCATGTCCTTTTTTTCGCTGACAAAAGATGACTCGGAGACCACATAAAAAATGCAGGGGTGAGTCGCAGCCACACGCCGCACATATACATCGCGGCTGCCAAATTATGGGGGAAAAAAGGAGAGAAACGAGAAAAAAAAGAAAGGGGTTGTAATAAGAGAGATAAAAGAAGAGAGCATGGGCGGTGGCAACGAGACCAAGGGCTCACGAGGAACATCAGGGGATTCCAAGACACAACAGGTTGTCTGGGCCCTGTTATTGGGCGCCGTACTGGTTGTTGTATTGACCATACTGCGTGTTCTGTGGCCATGGACGGTTCGGGGGATCATATGCCACCTGTGCATTAGACACGACGGGCGTGCCGTGCATCTCGACGGGCACCTGCGGCTGCTCGTACTGGGCGGGCAGCTCGTACACGCCACCGGCTGCGCCGACATGCTGCTGCGGAGGTTGTTGGAGGTAGGGTTCGGCGACGGTCTGAGGCCACTTTTGCATCTCGTTCTCCATGCCGCCACCGACGGCGGCGGCATTCCAGTCCTGTGCGCTCTTAACGCCGCCCTTGTCCGTGAAGCGGGACAGCATACCGCCAAACGAGTTGGGACGACTGCTGGCGGCCAGCGAGCCCGACACGCCGCCGCCGCTCTGCGGGTCGTTCTCGTCCTGCATGAGAGCGCGGCGCTCGTATCCGGCGCGCTGTTTCCGCGAGCGCATCCAGAAGAAGGCGGCGGCAGCAATCGCGGCGGCGGCCACGACAGCAACGGCAGCAATGATGCCGGTCTTGGCACCGCTCGAGAGACCGCCGCCGCTCTTGGGGGCGCTGGACGCCGAGCTCGACGGCGAGTGGGTGGCTGTGGACGTCGAGGTAGAGGTGCTCTTGGAGGAAGTTTTGGTGGCGGTCTTGGAGGCGCTGCTCGAGGTGCTGCTAGAGGATGGCGTGACGGGAATCTTGCCATCGGCAGCGTCCATATAAGCTTCGAGGGTGATCTGGACGGGCGTGCCGCTCGTCGAGCAAGCATTCGTCATGGTCGAGTAGGTGTCTTGCAGGTCGGACTTGTCATTCTTGCCGATACACTGGGCGGACAGGAGGATAAAGTTGCCGCCGTTGCCGCAGAGGCAGGCGTTGAGGGTGGGGACATCGGCGCCGGAACAGCCGCTCTTGTCTGCCGACGAACTCAAGCACGACTGGGCGCCCTTTGGATAGAAGCTAAAGTCACTCTGTGCTTGCCCAAAGGCCAGTGTTGCGTGGAGGGCTACCGCAGCGAGCACAACGCCGCGATGGCGCCATGATGCGCCGGATGAATGTTGAGAACGCCGGCTGCGCATGTTGTCTGGCTTTGTCTGATTAGGTTGTTGTGTTTCAGTGTGAAAATCCTTTCTGCTGGTGGTCGTGAAATGAATACTGGCGGGTGCTAGTTAATCAAAACCAGTTCCCCCCTCGACGACAGTTTCAGTTTGCGATGGTGGGGAGGCTGAAACTGGTGATTGTCACGCCCTCGGTGAGTAAACGAGTGTGATGGACGACGGTGTTTGCGAATCAGAAATAGATGAACATCAATGTGCGACACGTAGTGTATGACGGTAGATTGTCTCGCTGTGTGCGTTGAATGATGTAAGGTTGAATAGCGATGTTGATGCGGCGGACGAACAATAGATGAAAAGAAGAGAAAGAGAAGACGACGGGTGGATGAGAAGATTGAGATACAAAACAACACGAAAAAAAAAGAAAGGAAAGGAAAAGGGAGCCGGAAGCACACGTAAGAAAATACTGGATAGGACTGGGCTACAAAGGTTGGCGGAAGCAGGCGGAGAAGCTCATGGTATTGGGGTGTGGCTTCAGTGAGTATTGCATGGGGTGAAAGAGGAGAATATTACATGTGCCAGGGCTGGGTTCCGCGCTCGTCTCCGCCGACAGAAAACCAACAGGGAGGGGGTGGGAGGTGGGAAGAGCATGGTGGGCATTCTTTGGAGGCAGTTTGCAGGGGGGTTGGCCAGAAGATGCAGGCATGGGCCGCCCAGCTCTGCGGCCATCTGGTGGTTATTTTTAACTATGGCAGGCCCCTTTTTTTTCTTCTGTTTTTCGTCTCACTCTTTTCTTCTCTCACTTTGTCTCTTTCTCTCCACATCGGGGTTCCATTCACCGATGTACCCTGCCCGCACTGGTCTGTATGAAAAGTACATGCCTGCCACATGGGAGGATGTGCTACGCCTCCTTATCCCTGCAACAGCAGCTCTAGCTTTCTTGGATGTGGGCCTCGCTCGAGGCGCAATGCCACCCATCGCAGCCACGCAGCAGAGTAAGAAATCCTTTGGTACAGAAAAAAAGGGGGGGTTGTGTGCCGCTCCCCTGGCTTTTCCTTGCATCTTTCGCCAATATCGTCTTACTCGTAGGTCGTGAAAGCATCATCACATGCGACCCGCACGGCATTTATTTGCATAGAGTATATACGCTTATAAGGAGCCGCTTTTTTAAGGATATGATCGTTTGGGAGGAGAGACGGGGCTTGAACACAACTTGGTCTTGCGTGCTTTCGGCGTAAGATACATGTGCAAGATTTGAATAACTCTCCTCCTTGCCCATCTCGCACTCGTCGCATCTAAAACTAACACCCCAGTGACCCAAAATGCCATGATTTCCTTGTCAGGAAAGATGAAAGAAGATCATGCTCGGGGACATCCGATTTTGTAAAAGTGCATAATGAAAATATGAGAATTAGGGAGAGAAAAAAAGAAAGAAAGAAAAAAATGGAAATGCACTTTGTCCTCTTGCTCACAGCCACAGTGGTTTCATAAGAGACACTCTTGGGCTGGGGGGGAAAGGAGGAAGGAAGGAGTAAAAAAGGAAGAGAGCGAGGGGGTTTTGCGTTTTAGGGCTGTCAGCATCACTTCTAGAGGCTTTTGCTCCATAGTCCGAGGCGTACAAGTATGGAGCAAAGTGAAGGTGAGGAAAAGAAAAGGCACATAGTCTATTGTCTACTTGTCTGCTGCGTAGACAGTCTCACTTGCGCCTTTTTGCTCTGTATCTTACTCCGGAGTATGGCAGTGGTCGGCATGTTCTGTGTGGGTGGGTGACCCTAGCACTTGACAAGTAGCTAAAAATAAATAAGAAACTGGAGATTACGACGGACGCGACACACAGTACGAATACAACGTATCACACATTTTTGCATAACGCTTTTCGGACTTCTTTCACTGTAGCCAGAAGCAGAAAATAACCGCGACGAGTTTAGCCGTCCATGTCTTTGACTTTGTTTCTTTTCTTAAATTCTCGTTCAGATGCAGAAAGATACCAGTGTGGCTTGGTCGTTCTCTAGACAACGTTCTCTTTTGCGGCTTCTATTCATGCATCGCATAATACACTAAACCCACTGCGGCGCTGTCAACGGCTCTGCTGGCAAATTTACACGCGAAAGGCTTGGGTAGCATTGGCTATTTCGTTGCCGAGGTTTTTCGTAACAAACTGGATGCATCTCGTCTTTGTTATCTAGGTAGTTTGTCCAAGATACAAAAGCCGGCTCGGCGCGGCACGGTTAACACGACGCCGTATGACACTAACACCATCACGGATGAGAATAACATATGTTTTCTTGGTTTAAAGTGTTGCCCGCTGAGTGACAAAGGTTGTGGCCATTTATTTGCACAAGCGGTCACGGATGTCAGATGAACTTGCAACAACAAGTCATCAGCGCGCACCTTGTTGACACAAATATAGCTTGTGCAAATCACTTGCTGACAATATTGATCACAGGAAACCCGATAAGCACACTTGGGTAAGTGGACAAAAATTGTCCGCGGAGTGAAGACGAAAGCAGCAGTTGTCTTCTCACGAGGAGCATGGAGAGATCAAGAGAACGCGTGTTGCATTTTATAGGCCGGAGGAAGGCTTTATGCTCTTGTTATTGTAAAGTGATGTTTTATTGCTCTACACGTTCGTCTACGTATCCGGAAGGACTGATCTGCCGCGCATATTAGGACTTTGTTCACATGGCTCCTGCCTCATACAGTGATTTGTGATTCCTATTCTGCACAAAAACGCCTCAAAGTCGTGCTAACAAGATGTATGGGATCATATGTCCCTGGAAATATAACGACGCAATTTTTGAGGTCATAGAGATCCTATTTTTCTATACCAGCCCATGTCGGTTAGCTATATCTAGCGCTGCAAATTGAAAATCATCATTCACCGATACCAAGGGGCAATGGCTCAGTTGGGAGAGCGTCAGACTGAAGATCTGAAGGTCCTCGGTTCGATCCCGAGTTGCCCCATATTTTTTTGCTTTTTTTCGGGGCGTGCTATATTTTTTCACCCGTTCTACCACTCCATCATCAAGACCATAAACAATATTTCACGTTATTGTAACAGATCCCAACGTTAATATCGACGTCTTTTTTTGCTCACATTGTCTCCCTTTCGTATGGCGGTGAAACTCCTCGTTTTAAACAGCAAACTGGACGGGAGGCTCTGGCCGTCCGCCAGATAGCTACACTAGCTTGATACCGGGCGGGATGTCCGCTGTGGGACCGGAGCGCAGTACATGGCGCATGTATCTCTTGGCGCCGTGCGTCTTTCCGTCGGTGCAATGCGCTGGCCGATACTGTTTTCGGCGGCCATCTAAGAACCGACCGAAACGTGCGATGCAGCTTCATTGTTCAGCACCTTAACCTTATTTTCCTTTGTCTTTGTCATTCATAAAGACTTATAAAGCTTGTGACCAGGCACCCTATATTTTTCCAGACCATCATTCCACATCGCCTTCCATCAGCTTCCAGCACCAAATGACCGGCACAATGAAGGCGTGGGTTGTCGTCAAGAACAGCGAGGACATGGCCGAGGCTCTGGTCTTGCAGGACGTCCCTGGCGGCGGTGATGAGGCCTATCTGGCAGCGCACCCCCCGCAGGGCTCCAACATTGTGCTGCGCGTCGCCTACACGTCGCTCAACCCGGCCGACATCCACTTCATCAAGAACCTGCCCATCTGGATCCCCTTCCGTCGCCGGCCGACGCCCGCCATTGACTTTTCGGGTGAGATCATCGCCATGGGTCCCCAGGCGGCTTCGGCGCCGTGCCACGCTGCTGCTCCCCTCGACATGGGCGCCCTCGTCTGCGGATGCCTCTCTGTGAGCTATGTGGCCACGGGCTATGGCGGCCTCGCCGAGTACATCACTGTCCCGGCCGACATGGTCACGCGTCTGCCCGAGAAGCTCGTGATTGATGCCAAGAGCAGCAGCGATGGCTACCCGGCCCTGGCCAGAGGCGTCGGCATCTGCGGCTGCGTCGGCCAGACGGCCCATCTGGCCACCACCGACCCATCGGCCATCACCGTCTTTGAGACGGTCCAGAATCCCCGCGTGCTCATCAACGGCGCCAGCGGCGGCGTCGGCAGTCTGCTGGTCCAGATCTGCAAGTCCCGCGGCGCCCACGTCACGGGTGTCTGCTCGGCGGCCAATGCTGCTCTTGTGCGCGAGCTCGGCGCCGACGGTACCATCGACTACCGCCAGCACGACCCGCTGCCGGCCTACCTGGCGGCCACGTATGCCGACACGCCCTTTGATCTCATCTTTGACTGCATGGGCGACCAGTCCCTCTTCTTCCAGAGCGTGCCGTACCTCAAGGCGTCGGGTGCTCTCATCTGCATCGTCGGCGGCCCGACCATGGGCATCGTTCCTTTTATCGCCAACAAGATGGTCCCGCGCATTCTCGGCGGCACTCCGCGGACGTACAAGGTTCTCGGCCTCGCGCCAAGTGGTGCTCGTGCTCGCAAGGTCGCGCAGTGGGTGGCAGACGGTACGCTCAAGTCTATGCCCATCGACTCGGTGTTTGACATGGCGGATGTGCCCAAGGTATGTTGATTTTTACTTTTGCTTTATTTATTTTGTACTTGTTTTTTTTTTTTTTTTTTTTTTTTTTTTTTTTTTTTTT